>VZRZ01008040.1:1185682-1373977 GCA_013398175.1 Climacteris rufus
TAGTAAGAAGTTTTGCTTAAATTCTGGTCTCATATGTGTTTTCTTGTGACTATTACAATAAATCAATCCATGTTGTAATAACCCTGACCGATCATAACTAAAGAACCAGAGAGAGAATGTGCAGTTTTGGAGTGCAGGCCACTCCAAGAGAATTAAAACCCATTTAAACTCTCTCATATTCATAACAGATGGGAAAATGGGCAAAGTTTATCTGTGGTTCCTAACACTTTCACATTCAATGTCCTGGAAGTCCCCAGGACTACTAACACGCCCCTACTTTCTCCTAACATTTTTAAACAAGGGTCCAATTCCTGAGCCCAGTAAATCTGTCTGGGCTCTGTCTAACACACATTGCAGAAAACACTCTATGTAAGAGATGGGGACCTTTGTACACTTGTATAGACTCCACTATCTCAGTCATTTAAAATGGACCTCACACCAGAACACAGAGATGCTCCAGTCAGGGATGAAAGAACAAGAAAATCTCAATGAGAAACCTTCCTCCTTCTCTTAAGAGACTGAAGGAGAGCTCAATGCAAGGAATGCAATGATTCTGAACTAATTTTGCTCCCATATTCACATTAAACTCTGTCAGAGACATCCCTGCTTTTAATGGGATAAGCCAGTCCAAATCATTTGACCACACACTGCAAAGACAATATATGCATACGGTGTAGAAGCAATTGCAGTTTACCTCCAATGACATGATATGGGGAAGCAATCAGCTGATCTTAATTTAATTCACAAAGTGTGAAACTCATTCTCACTAAGAAACAAGCCTTACCTTTGACATTATAACAGCAAGTAGTTGGAAGCAATGCAGAGACTGAAAAGACCACATTAGAGATTTTGCTCCATACAAGCTTTAACCCAGAAAATAAGAGAAAATATAACGGAGCAAGGTTTTCTTTGAGAAGCAGGCCTTCAGAAGGCTGCACCTAAAATCCAGAGAATCAACGCAGTTGGAAATGGAAAATTTAGGAAATGGTCAATGAAACAAAGCAAAGCCCCTTTAACAAAGGGGTTAAAACCTTCCTTATATTTTTAAATACCTTAAAAGCTTATATGCAAGTATATCAACAGGAAATACAAAACAGTGCAAATAGCAGGCAAAATGAAAAAATGAAGTAGAAGAGAAAAAGTGTTTAAAAGCTGAACAACAGTTTAAAAAAAATTCCAAAAGCAAGTTACAAACATTGTGGAAAACGCTCTGTAAAGTTAAAAGAAAACACCAGCAAATAAAAAATGAATTTTGGAATCAATAAAATAGCTAGTGTATAACCAGGTCAAAAAGGCAAGGGACACAATTTCAGAGCAGGGAAATCATAGTCCCTGTCTTTACAGAGGCCCTACTAAGAAAATCATCTTAACAAAGCTAACTTCACACATGAAAAAAATCAAACAGATCATAAGTGGTAGGGAGAGGGCTATAAAGAGCCTGGTACCATCGTGTGTCTCTAATTCAAGGCCTCATTATTCAAAAGGTGGTGAGGAATCAAGAACAGTACAGACAGCGCAACAGTGACTGAAGGTGGGCTTGAATATACTGCTACAAAAAAATGGCAAAACGTTGAAAGGGACAACCTCCAAATTATTAGCAACAGAACTACGTAACACCACGCCATCACACTTGCTTCCCTCGCGGCACCACCATGTCCAATGCTTTGACTTACGGATGAACTTTGGCAAACAGAGGGCAGTCAGGAATAACAAGTTTCAAAATCTCCTATGGGTGTAATCATCATAGCTCTTGACTGATGTGAGTAGTAAGGCAGAATTATGGGGGAAAGAATAGGATTCTCCAAAAAGAATCTTTTAAGCCTATGAAAAAGAAATTTCCCTTAGGAACAAACGCCTCCTCCACTCCCCTAGTCAGGGCTTCCCCTACTGGTTGTGGGAAAAAGATTCTAGAAAGAAGGCAGCACTGTCCCTTTAGAATTTCCTCTATGCTCTTTCCCAAGCACAAGGATATTGACAGTTTACAGCACTGCTGTGGGTAGAAAGCGTGAGTAACTCAGAGCCTTTTGCATCGGTCTCATTTTCCTAAATGAAGTGACTTTGGCCTCATCTAGACTCCGATCTAGAGGCAAGCCGTGCATCAGAACTCCCGCAGAATCTAGGCTTAGCTCATGCACAGCGGTTTAATTTATGCAGGGAAGGAAAGAGACGAGAAAGGGTTCTTTTCCGCTTATTGCCAGCAGGATTTTATTCACTGGATCACGGTGCGGTAAAAGACAGCCAAAATGGAGGTCAGGGCATTTTAAGACGGAGGCGAGGGGAGGGCAGTCGGGAGAGCCAATCACTGCGGAGTACCACAATGATTGACAGGGGCGTTGGCCAATCAGTCGGCTGTCTGCAGCCAGCATGGGAACCAATGAGCTGTTCCCCTGGGCTGGGACAGCCCCTGCCAAGCCGGCAGCTGCCGCGCGGGGCAGGGAAAGGACCGGGGCCGGCCCGGCAGGAACGGGCCCAGTCGCAAGGCGCGCCCAGAGGCACCGCAACACAGCACTACCGCTGCTCTGTGAGAGAATGGGATGACCCTGTGACCTAAGGGCCAAGGATCTGGCTCCTTTACCTTCTGCACAGAGTGGGATACAGCAGAGGACAGCTAGGGAACACAACAATATCAGGTCCTGGTTATTCTCAAAGTACTCCTCATAATAGAACTGTAAATCAGCCCTCTGAACAGTTTTGGGAAATAGGCTTTTTTTATTCCTAAGACATTATTAACAGCATTTAGCATGCTTACAAATGTTGCCCTGATTCTTGCAGTTGTGAATATTTTTACTCTTTGTAGCTAGTTTCACACAGTCCTTTATGTAAACATAGCTATGTTATTGTAACTGTATCTTATCATTCACATTCCTTTCTCATGGACATAGAACTTTGATGGACATTTCCTTTGACCACTGTGATTGAGGGAGGAAGAACTGATTTCCTCCAATGAATAGTGATTTCCAAATTGATATAAAAAATAAAGAAGGCGGGTCTTGCCCCCCTTCCTTCCTTCTCTCTGATCCTGGAAACAGGTGTCTCTGGCTCTTCCTTTTGTGTCGACACTGTGACATACAAACAGATATAGTTTTGCCCTAACAATAATTTCAATTTATGCTGTATTCTAGGATTTTTCAGAGTTAAGTTGCAGAACCAAGTAATGAATTGTGTCTGTAAACACTCCTTTAAGCCAGCCAGTTAACCTTGTGTTGTGTGCACAGAGTCAGCAAATACGAATGGAAGGTTTGGCTGACTTCAAATATTTTAAATAAAATTGTTATCTGGAATTAAACAATGCTGAATGACGCTGGCATGGTATTTTAACTTTCAAAAGAAACCAATAAGCTTGCCTGAATGCCACTGATAGAAGAGCACGATACTACGAGAACTATTAGTAAGCTACTTCTTGGAAATGAATGCTAGGCACAATTCATGAACAAGCCCTAGTTTTCACAAGGCCATTAAACACATTTCATTTTCAACTTGCCACCACTTGCACCTCCCATATCAATTATTCTCAATTTATTTTCATCTGTTCCATAAAAAATTATTGCTTCTGCTTTACCTAATCCTCCACTTACATCAACCCTATTGTTCATTTCCTTCCCTTTCATCTTCTCCACATTAATTCCCCACATCGCTTTTGATCTAGCTTTTTGTTTCCTTTTTTCCCCTACAGATTCTTCCTGATGAAGAATTTAGAGCCCTAATGTTCATCTGACATGTATGGTGATATTTTATTGATTCGCTACACTGTCTATTAGTTCTGTATAATGAATGGCATTATACAAAACATGAGATGGGTTGCCTTTGCCTATATCTTGGATTTAAAAAAAATCAATTTAACTGAACTTGAAAAATGCCCTATTTTATCAGTAAATATTCATATTTAATTATAATTGGAGCAGCATATGCAAGAAGCAGCCAGAGAAAACAAACATTTCCTCCACACAGTCCAAAGAATTACTCTTTGCCATAGTGGCAAGCCAAGTAAATAGAATAATTGTGATTTTCACTGCTGCTAAATAAGAAATAGAAAACCCCTCCAGGAACTGTTCTGCGTGGCTGTAATAAATGCCCACAGAAACAAGTTAACCTACATTATTCATTCTGCTACAGAAAGGATGGCCTTTTTAGAACTGGAAAGACTTCAAGAAGTGGAACAGCTGATTTCAGCTGATATAAACCGTAAGTTGTATTTTAAATAGATGTTCTACTCAATTTTTAAGGGGAAGAAATGGCATTTAGTTCACGCAACTCAATGCTGAACAAGTGTAAGTTTTGCATTCATAAATTAAGAGCAATACTCAAGTACATAAACTGCTCAAAAATTACTTAGCACAATATAATTATTGCAAGACTATATAACCTAAGCTAAATTTTGTGTTAATTCAGTTGTGTCAAAAGCAGTCACTGGGCAAAATAAAATCTCTGAGCAGTCTCAGAAGTGGAAGGCAGGGCCAAGGCTCCCTGTCTTCCAGCCTTGCTGCCCCATAGCCCTGCAACTACGTTCCTTCTCAGGCATTCAGATTCTGGCCTCAAGAATCTGGTATTCCTCACTGCACCAGTAAAACTTCAACGAAAGAAAGGCTTTAAGCACTTCCCACTACACAAAACTGGCAGATGGGTGACTGGCTTCTAGCTCTCATGCTGAATTCAATTCTCATGTTGAATTCATGCCTCTGAAGGAGGCATGTACAGGAACAGCCAAGCCATTGTTTGTCTGCAGCAATAGGTAGGCAAGGGACTCCAGCACTTCTGTCCAGGCATGCTACTGGAAACTCAGACACATTAAAGGTTAAGCCTGGGTTTTACTGAAGGTCCCTCAGGAGTTAAAGGTCAACATACCATCTGCATAGAACAGAGCTGTATGAACAACTCTTGCTGTCAGAACAACTGAATTCTGAAGAACCAGGCTGGTTCTTTGGTTTGCACAGTGAATCATTTCTTGTGTTTATCATTGCATGGTCAGGCAAGATTAAGGCAATACTGGACAAGTTTAGAGAACAATGCTCAACCATCCTCCTTCTGCCCCAACTACTAGCTAGGGACAGGAAAACTCAAAAATACTTCATTAAGGGAAAAATATCCAAAATACAGGTTTTAGGTGTCGTCACCTTCTCTTTTACCTGCAAGGGTTATTTTCATGAAAACAGAGCCCTTGCTCTTAGCCATACACACCACCTCTCCTAACCCACAAATTAAGCTCTCCCCATAAAATGAACACTGTGTCTGCCTGATGAGAACTTGGCAATGGCAACATTTGGTAAGAAAACTTTCCACAGCATGGTTGTTGCCTAGCCTCTGGGTCAGTGTTTTGCAGGCATCCTAACAGAAAACCTTCAGTGAAAGAGAAATAGTAATTTTAATAGGTAAACTAAAATGATGTCTGTTGTCTTTCTAGTCAACAGACAGTAGAGCTGAAATTTCTAATTAATCAGTAAGCTCAGGGATACTTAGGAAACAATAACTAACAGTAAAAATCTTTCAACACAGACAACTGAAGCTGACAAAAAAAAAAAAAACCAACTCTTTCTTCTGCTCTTAAAATGACCCAGGAAACAAAAGCTATCTATACCAATTTTCAAAGCAATCATACTCATTACTGCCAGCTATGAAGCCTGACACACATAGATACCTTTGACAGTTCACAGGTGAAGTGTCTAGGAAAGGTCAAAATACCTAGAACGAACAACAAGACCAGCTGTCAAAGCCCTAATTGCATAATGAAATGCTAAAATCCTAACATTGAATTTTTATGACTACATTATGATGACACAATAAAGAAAATCAGGTATAGTTTATGTATTTATTTTCTCAGCAGTCTTGAAAAATTTTTAGCACATTCCTGAATAATCATTCTAGGAAAACTGAATTCAGATAAGCTCATTCTGCAGTAATAGACCGCATGACCTGGAGTACCCATCATTCAGGTTTACTTCTAACTGCTGTTCTCTACAATGGACAACCTCTACTTTTCCCACAAAAATAGCACCAAATTATTTTTTTTAAAAAAGACTTCTATTTTGCACTACAGCACCAGTTGACTACAAAATAATCAAAGCTTGTTAACATACATATAAACTGTAATTACCTGACTGTGCATTGATCTTCACTGTAGGGAATTTCCTTGTTATAACCACAACAAAGGTGGTGTCTAATGATAGCAGTGGTAAGTAGGACCGGGAAAAATTAATATTCAGAATTAGCAAAAAGAATCTCTCAAAATATCTGGAGCTTGGTGAACTTTCTGTCCAAAAAAATGCCAGTTACCGCATTAACTTTACAGGTCTCCTGTTTGTTAATAACTGCAACATTTGATTGCTTTGTAGCTTTGCACATCTCTCTACAGAAATCTACTATCTTCCTACCTATGGACGTGGGATTGTTCAGGTTGAATTAGCTTTGATGCCACTAAGAGTGAGGCCCTGGGCACTGATATTCTCCAATAGAAAGAATTTCAGCGACCTCACAATGAAAACTTTTCATACATTTTTCCTCAGCACAGCCAGATAATATAAAACAAAGGAGCGATCTCTTTTCAAATTCTCCAGTTCTATCAAGCCATTACACCATTTGCTACTTCGAAAAAAAAAAAAAATCACAATATAGATACATTAGTATTACATTTCATATCAAATACATGCCAATTTTTTCATCTTCACACATTTTGTTTCCAGACAAAAGACAGCAGAACTGTCCTAAAAGTGACAAAAATTGAATATACTTTCTGTAATGACACACATTCTGTATCTGTACTCTTGTTGAAGGCAATTGATAAAGCTCAAAATGGCAAAATCCTCCTTACCATTATGTTACATAGAAAGGAGTCTTATGTCTTCAGAAGAAGAGAAATATTGAATAAAGCAGCTCAACTAGACAGAAGAGAGAGGTTGGAAGTATTTTACTCACCTACTTAACCTAGTTGTGGATTAGGAGAACATCAAGATGGAGTCATATCAATAAGAACTGTGGTTTAACTGCTTTTACTTTATCTGTTGCTGTGACTTTGACATGTGAGGAAATGCAGACTATTTGGAATTAATAAATCCTTTTATGGGATTCCAAATAGGTGTAATTCCACATCTATTTATTGAGCTTTTTTTCCCCCTTGCAATGCATCCTGCTTTATAATAGCCCTAAAAATGAAATTTTGTTCATTGTAAGACCAGTGCAGACAAACATGGCTGAATTGAGACTTGGAACAACAAGTGTCTAATGGGACATAACCTACAAAAAGTTAGTTTCACTCTAAGTTTAGAGAAATTACAAAACCATAGTGGTAGTTTTAGGAAAAAATATTTGAAAGTCTTATGAGTTGTTGCCAGAATTACAACAATTAGAGGGACAGTAAGAGACAGTGCTCTTCTTGTCAAAGAGTATATCTTTACTCCATTTTGCAGATTTCCTACTCAAAATAAAATAGATTTCTTTTATTTTGGAAGCCAGTGCTTCAAGAGTAACCTTCACAGTTACATGACCATTTGCCAGTCCTCCTTGCCCCTGGAAACAAAAGACTTTCTTGTCAAGATTCCAAAGGCTGAAGATTTGCCTGAACGTAGCCACAACACTGTTCCAGTCCCCTTAATTCGGTTTCAGTGCAGAATCCATTTGCCAGCTTCTGGTGTAAAGTGTTCATAGTCAGATTTCTCTCCATGAGAAGGTATCCCTTGCCCTTTCTTGAAATTATGACTGTGCCATTTACACAGATACTGCTGCTGCTGTGTTGTTGATCATGTTAAGAGCATACTTGTTCACAGTTTCTGACACTTGATAATGACAGTGTAGTATCCTTCAACTCAAACCAGATAAAGCTGCCTTTCTGAACTGGCTTAACCCATGTTCTCTCCACAGGGCTGTCTGCCTCCATAACATAAAAAGTTGGCAGCTCTTGTTACACATTCAGTATGGTTTCAGGCCTAGATGACAAAAAGAATCTCACTACTAAGAAAGGCAGAAGAGAAAAGGGAGGGGTCTCCAAGTTACACTCACTCTGACAGAACCTATTTCTTCCTGCTCCCTGGACTCAAGCCAGACCAGAGTAGGGGGTGTCAAGTGCTACGTTCTCTTCACACTCTTTGCTTTTATACACACACAGCAACATGTGGATGCTGACATTAGACAGGCAGCCACCAGACGAGCTTCTTCAGTCATGAGGATCTCATCTTTAGCACAGAGACACCAAAGTACACCCACTACAAGCAACTTCAAATATTATATTTGACTTTTCCGTTGTCACTCAGGAATCTGGGAAGAAGTGAAAAAATATGGTAACTCAGGTATACTTTAACTAGAGTAGACATTATATATACTTTTCCATATGGAGATGCACAGTTCCTACAAGGCTTTGCACATTGAAGCACTTGGGGGGAAAAAAGAACAGTTCATTTCTGTGGAGAGAAACTTTGGGCAGGCTTTTCCTACAAGACAAACATGCTTCTGGATCCGTGAAGTAACGAGTGCCAGATAGTCAGCAGTTCCTCTGTGAAGAGACACTTTGGTATCATTAGAATCCTTCTACCAAAGAGCAACTAATGACCAATTAAAAGAACATTTAAATATTTTCTCGAGCAATTAAAACCATTGATCACCTATTTCCATTAAAACTGACAACATTACAAAGTTGCATGTACCATGAAGATCCAGTAACAGCACAAGAATTTTAGATCTTGCCATGATCCTAATAAGTCATTTCACTGTGTTAGGTCTGATACCTAAACTGTCAATAGCTCACGTCTGTAAAAGCTCCATTTCCTCTGCCATGCAAAACAATGCAGAATGATCTAATAAAACCATAATAATACCATTAAATTTACAGAAACAAAACAAAAACCTCAACCCCAGAAAAATAAAAATTGTTATGTCTTATCCCATCCCAAGAGTTGTAAAAAATCACTTTCTTAAAGTAAGATATACTGCGACCACAACTATTTTCAGCCTTGGATGCATGCAATCAAAATGGAGATTATCCCTACTATTTTAAATAGAGATGCCTTACACTGGAACAAGAAGAAGAAACATCCTAGTTTCCAAAGCAGACTGTGCTTATGATAAGGTTACTGAAGTGTTGCCTTAGGTTTTAACCCTTATATTTTTCAAATCCTGCATTGTCTGGCATGACTGCTTTATATCTCGTTGGTTGCTGTTCTCTACAGACATAACATTGCCACTCTGTACTTACCCTTCAAGGACATTCAGGCTGCCCAGGCCCAAGCTTCTAAAGGGAGGGGGGGAGCGAGCTAAGGGAGCTAGGGGGAAATTGTAAAGTTTTAATTGGTAAATCTATGCTGATATGCAAATGGACCAATGCTATAAAAGTGTGGAGAACTCGTGACCCGTCATCCATTTTGGGTGATGTGCCAAGGAGGGGGCTTTGTCTGCCCTAAATGTACTTTTGAAGGCCTTTTGAATAAATACCCACCTTTTATTCCCTTACTCCTGACTGGTCTCAGTTTTTGGGCTGGCCTTTTAGGCAACAAAAGAAGTTAAAGGACAGCATGCAGCTCAGAGCAGGATTCCTACAGCACTGAAGCTCCAAGTTATCTAAACACAAGAGATGGTCTAAGAAAACATATTTCCTTAAGAAAGGCCAAAAGGTGCAATCAGAAGAAAAAAATAAAAAAGAAAAGAATGCCAAAAAATCAGTTCTCCCTGATTGAGAGATTTAAGATACTATGAAGAAGTATCTTAATAATGCTATGTTTTTTTTCAATAATGTGCTAAAATATCATTAAATATGACAAATACATTTATATAATATGTGCTTAAACACATATACCAAAAAAGGTAAAAGTGTGAATATTTACATAAATATCACAGAAGAAGCATCAGTGTATAATATAAGCACAAAGAGAATTATCCCACCTTTCCTTTCTTGCAAATCATATAATAGCTTTACCATTAACAAAAAATGAAACAACATTTAGAAGCAGCCAGACAGGTCCATCCTGCCCTGATGATCACCACACAAGGGCACCATTCATCCCTTCCCACTCAACAGCACAAGCCAAGGTGGCTCCTTGCACAGGTAAAGACCATCCACGAGTGTGCACCATAAAACCACAGCAAAGCTGTACATAGAACTCTCCTTGGGTGTGTTTGATTTAGCAGAAATTAATGAACACCCTCTTTGTAAAAAGCAGTTAAACAAAAATCACCATAACAGGCCTTAAGTCTGTACATATCACATCCTTAAACTTGGGAATAGACATTTTGTCTTTGTCAGTGCTCCCTTAATTTGTTTCTAAAAGGAAGTATACACCAGGTAAGTTAATGTTTCTTTTTTTTTTTTTTTTTTTTTTTTAAGCCAAACAAATATTTAAAGCCTTCAGTGTGAGAGGATAATATTCTCATACATGGCAGTGGCATTACAGGAGTCATTCAAAGTATAAAAGGCAGTGTGGAAAAAAATATCAAGATACCTGTTGGGGAAGATGACAAATAGCATTAAAGGCTGGCAAACTCAGCTGGAGATAAAGGGTACCTTATAGGTGAAAGGCTCAGACATCTCTTTTCTTTCCAATGTTAATTAACCTTCTACGTGCTTTGCACAGATTGGGTTTTAATGCTATTACTTCACAAGAAAAAGATTTTAATACAGTTAAGATATACTCTGAAATTATCTGAAGTCACAAAGCTGTATCTAAATCATATTGTTCCAAAATTTACCTATACTTTCTATTTACTTTTCAGACATTTCTTGGGGACAAAACAAAACTGCAAAATTTGCACTGAGTTTTCTTCAGTGCTGTCACCAATGACAGAACCCACTGATGCAGGTTCAGAGATGAACTGCTATGTTCTGGTGAAAATGCAACACAGGCCACTGTTGTTTTAACAAGAAAAGGAGAGAGCACGCCAAAACAAACCAACCAAGAATAGTTTAATTGAAAAATCCACCCAACTTTGCCATGTGGCTTAAAACAATTCTTGCTTTAACATTTTTTAAAGATAATTAAGCTTAAATGAGAAAGAAAATACATTATCAGATTTTGAAGAAATAATACAGCATGTCAGCACGTGTTCTTTTTAATTCTGATCGAGAAAAGATGAATAATAGCTGCTTTAAAATTCTAACTGTAAGTATTGAAATATGCTGGTAATTAGGAAGGCATACAACAGAGATGAAATATAACCTCAAAGACCAGATGAGAATTTATACTCTGAAGTCATTTCATCTGCTAATCACTCCAGCTAACTGTACCAGAAGTAAACTTGCTAAAGTGATAAACTAATGGAGACCATTAAAAAATTCCAGCTGAAGAATATCCACAGAAAGAGCCAGATAGATTTAGGAAAGCAGATTAATAGTCCCAAATGACTGAAAAATACCAGAGTTGTGTGCAACATTGAACATACTTCCCACTGCCATTTTCAAAACAATTTCCCACCTATTCTGGAAAGCATTACTAATGCTGAATTTTCTGGGACACACCCATAGCTATTAGCTTCTGATGGGAATGTGAATTGTTCAAAAGGTTCAAAAGATCCCATTCTGTAATACTCCTAGAAGCAATTATCCTTACAGCCATATATCACTTCAGTTTTTCAAGCACATTTTTACAAAGAAAACCATATCTCGTGAATTGGGATATGGTTTATGCCATAAACTACAATTAAACAAGTAATGAAGATTTGTACTCTGCACAGTCAGCCTGAGCAACTCTCAGTCACCAATGGTTCACTTTGGATTGCAGATGTAGCCCATGTAAGGGGCCAACGGGACTTGATCTCATCACAGACTTCACAGACTGACAGAGAGATTGCTCGTGGCTGACAATGACCATCCCTTGGCCCTTTCTCCTCTGCCCCTATTAACTCATCCATTTCTGCAGGTTCTCCTTTGCCAAGGAGAGGAAAAATCCATTAGCTGTGTAAAGGAGAGGAACTATTTCTTTTTTATCTTAAGAGTTGCTGCTATCTTATTCTGTCTGGTTTTGTTCTTGGTCTGTTTAACTGTAAAACAAAGGAGGCCCAGTCTTCCAGGTTTCTGAGATTTGGATATGCTATCTATCTACCTCTACCCCTCTCTTCATTTATTGCTGTTTATCTTTAGACAACAAAATCAGTCTTCATTCTTGCTTATTGCATATTAAGTGTTCAAAAGCCAGGCTGGATGGGGCTTTGAGCAACCTGATCTAGTGGAAGATGTCCTTGCCCATGTCAGGACTGGTCTTTGTGTGTGCAACTAGATCTTTAAAGGCCCCTTCCAACCCAAACCATCCTGTGTTTCTATTATGATGATTTGAGATCAATCTAGCTTTCCTTTGACAGTTTAGATGATAAAACTAATACAAAAGAACCTAAGTTATTCAAAATTATGTTGGTTACAAATTAACAGTATGCAAAACTCCCCACTACCAAAATCAAGATGCCAGTTTAACTAGACACCCTTTCCATTGGACTATTTCCCTTCTCCCCTATCAGCTAGAAGAAAATATTAAATTAAAACAGGATAAATTGTACATGCAACTAGTCTGTTACCATCAAACAGCTGGGCTGCTCCAACAGTGACAAAGAGGTCACTGTGTGAAAATACACAGCGATTACAGCAATAAAGGAAACAGCTGATAGAGGTTAGGTGGTGGAAACAAAAGGGCAGCCACAACAGAAAGACAAGGCTGGAATGAAGACAGCAACATGGACAAAGCCAAGGAAGAGCCTCCAAAAAGCATGGGGCTGGGACACAGCTACAGCATGAGGGGGAAGGGAAGAGCCTTAGTGCCAAAGTTGTCCAACTCCTCCCATCATCCCACTGCATTTTCAGTTTCTTATAACTCAGATGGACTCTATTTAGGCTGAACAGCCATTCAGAAGGGATTTCAGAAAGGGGAAATTTCAGAGAGAAATATGCAGCTATTTCTGACACAGAACAAGAGTACCTTTTTGGCCAGATTACTAAATTTTATTGACTTCTCTATGAAAGGCTGAAGTATCTACTTTATGATTTAGAACAGAGGAAGTGAAACAGTTGGAATACACCTCTACCATTCTCCTACAAACTGCATAGCTTTGGACAAGTTCTATGCATTTCAAAAGACAAATCCTATCTATATCTGTAGGTCACCACATTTCACAGCTGCAGTTCTGGAAGATTCTTCCTTGTATTTAACATGTACCAGCCCAGGGGTAAAGACAACTTCCCACTGTGGGTTTGGATTGTTGAATACCAGGTCAAGCATTAACCTAATAAGACTATCCCCTCTGGAGGTTCAATCCTTACTCCTGCTAGGGCTGAGCACCAAAGGAAGAAGAAGTGGCATAACCAACACACAACCAACAAAAACTGGACACTGAGGGCCCCATAACTGGAGAAAGCAGGCTGGGACAAAGATCAGATGTGTCAGGGAGGGAAGTAGTAACAGAAACACATGAAACCTGTCTCAGAATGGAAGAGATGGAAGTATGCACTGATTGTGCAGGAAGAAGCAGCTAGAAGTACAGGATGAGGGCAAAAAGAGAACTACCTAAAGAGTGAGAGAGTGATATTAGAAACAGAACTACCACACAGATTGTAAGGTAGAAGAAATGGGGTAAGCAAAACCATTGTTGAGGCCTTCAGAAAGGAAAATGACAATGAGGACAAATACATGGATGAAAGTCTGGAGGCCTGTGGAGCAAGGCACAGCTACATAGGAAAAGGTTCTGTAGAAGAGAACCAAGATTCATTGCTAATTGATGTGGAAGTCCAAAGGGGAGACTCAGACTGGCCAGACAATGAGCATGGACCAGGCAAGAAAACTGAGGAATGGAAACTAGGACTAAGCAGAAGAACGAAACTAGAACAAAGACAAATTCAAAAGAGGCAGGACTTGAAAAATCACACATTAGCAACAGTGAGGAAAAAGAAGGAAACAGCCAGAAGGTACAGCTTTTTTATGCATGACCACCTTTTAGGAATGGAGTCTTCCCAGGAAGTGGCCAGACATCACTTGCAGATGGGAAGTAGAGAATCAAATTTTTTCCTTTGCTTGCACGTGTGCAACTCTTTGCTCTTGCTTTAGTAAACTGCCTTATCTCAACCTATAAATTGTTTTCGATCTTAATCTCTCCACCCTATCCAGCTGAAAGGGGGGAGTGATAGAGCAGCTTGGTGAATACCTGGTGTCCAGCCAAGCTCATTCCACCACACTGGTGCATACAACATTACCTGAAATAATTCTAGAATTATGGAGCTATAGGTCTATTTTGGTTTCCAGTTGATTTCTATTTATTGTATGTCCTTGAGACATGTAGATTTTCTCAGGAACATGACATATTGGCAATAGATTATGACTACTTAAATCTGATTCCTTTTTTTATTCTCTATAAGCCACAGAGATGCAACTCATTGTTAATAATTTAAAATCATTTCCCTCCTCCTGCATTCAGAACAGCCTTGTTCTCTTTCTTAACCCTTTCAGTAACAGTATTTTTAGCCTGATCTCAAAAGGAAAAAGAGATTAACAAAATGCATGGTTTATTTGCAAGTCCCTCCTCTAAATTCCCCACCACACACTCAACTTCTGAACCCACTGACTGCTCAGTATTAACCAAACATATTAAAATCCCTTTAAGTTTTATGAAAATTAAAAGCTGCACAGTGAACAAAATGAGTGCTTCCATTCAGCTCTTGGACAGACCAGGGCAATTTGGTTGTCACACAGTATCTGTGACTGAATACACAGCAGACCCAGTCTTGTTTCCTGACAGGACAAATGGGGAATGTGAAGCCACTGTGGACAGAGGATTGAAAAAAGGAAAGTGATATGGTGAGAGGCAAATGGAGGAAATGACTGGGTGAGGCCAGGGGCAGGAAGAAGTATTGCAGTAAGTCTCCTACCAGACACAAAAGTGTGCTGGAGTTACTGATGTGGACAAGTAATGAGGACCTAAGGGACAGCCCTGCAGACCAGCCAGTTCCACTAAGGTGAGACTGCTCACAGCCCACCACATCACACTCTTTTATCCATGTGTCCTAGGTGCCACCATCTGAGGCAGCTGTGCTGGACTGCCCTTTGTGTCACAAGGAAGTTAAGAGGCAAATAGCAATGTCCAGTGGCAAAAGCAGCTCAGCTACACTGCTAGGAAGCAGAGAAGTGAGCACCACCAGCCTATTCCTACAAACTCTTGTGGTCTAAATGACATCATGACCACAAAGCAGCAGTGGGGGATAGACACAGGCAGAGCATCTGTCATCTTGCCTTCCTTCCACTCAGTTTCCTTAAAGATCAACCATAGACAAGTACCATATTCTGAATATTTAACACTGATCAGACATTTACCACTACAGCTTTAATGATATTCTGTATTGTAGAAGTGTCACAACACGGCACAACGCACTGTTACATGGAGCTGCACGTGCCAGCTCTAAACTAGTTATTCCAACCAGGAACAGTGCAGCTGCACTAATGCAGCACTGCCCAAACTAGATTAGGCAGCACAGGCTCCTTTGTGCTGCACTAACCTGCACCAGGAAAACATATCCTAAACGGGGAACAGAGGACACTGTCTCTCGGGTGACTCCTGTGTATAAATAACAAATAGGACCGCTGTCCATTGGTTATCGATCATTTGTACTCTAATCTTAATTTTCATCCTCCCACAACCCAGTTTTATTAGAACATCCTGCTTGCATTCAAATCTTTGTTACAACAAGCTTAATAGGCAGACGTACAGCTGTCCCACTAGTCTTGTATAGCAAGATCTATTCCACAGATCTCCGACTTCTACCAATAGCCAACATTGATACCGAATGAACTCTCATGAACAAAGCTATGTTTTCTTAATAATAACAGTTGTATAAACAAAAGGTCTTCTCAGTTAAAGGGAAACCAACATCAAAAAGCAGTAAAACACGGAACCCTAAACCCTTCTTTCTTTGAAGAAACACGTTTGAAGCGAGGTGTTTCTAGTTATGGGTGAATGAAATGAGAATTCAGCTGCAACAAACGGACATCCAGTCTGTATGAAAGACTAATTAGATCCATCTGAGAAGCTGTGTCTAAAACTGCTTCACATATTTCAAAGGAAAGCTCTTCTAGTCTATCTTTTGAGAAGACTACATCAAAACATTTAGTCACAGCTGACGCACATCTATCCACTACAGGAGCATTATTTTTCATAAGCCATAAAAGCTACATTTAAGTAATGTTAATAGTCTGGTTTACTTAAAAATTAAAGTAAAGGAGGGGAAAAAAGCAGCAACAAATTTAGAGCTAAGAAAGCAACTCAAACCAGCAACGACCTTATAGTTCCCCCTTATGCCAAAGCATCAAGACATCCCTAAGGAGTCTTATACTGAATATTATATGTGCTGAAATTTGCTCAGAGAACAGAATTAAAGATGAAGCACCATCCAGGATCTGCAGAGTTAACTATGGCTTTTGTGGTAATAAGCCAGGCTCTTAACTATATTAACATGCTTTTAAATGTAACTATTGCTACTGCTGAGCCAGCAGGAGGAGCTCACAACATTTTTTAATCTATTCATTCTACAAAATTTGGGAAGAGGGGCTGGAATGTTGGAGGGGTTTCTGGGGGCAGGAAGGAGTTGGTTGAGTATTTTCTTTCCAGTTTTGTTGGATGTGAAATCAGTGGTAAAGAAAAGCAACCAAATGATGTTCATGTAAGCACTGCTTTTAGAAATTAGAAAACCATGATATGAACATTGTCGTGCAGGATGTCAAGTGTGCATGGCACACAAATTAATTGAAGCAACACCCACCCTTCAAGGTGTTTTCAATCTTACACCAAAAGGCCATAGGAGGACTGAAGGGTGATGGGACACATTAAATGCTGTATGCCTGAGACATGACTTTCTGAAGAAAGAAAATGGTCTGTTATTGCTCTGTGTTGTTACAGAGCTTTAATTTATATTTCAGTTTACTGTTCACTGGAATTCCTGGAAGCACTGGATCATTACCCATGGCACAACAGAGTCTCCATTTTCATACCACAGGAATTCATGCTATGAAGTCACCTGTGTAGGTAAAACTCTTCATTAGGCAATTTAGAATTAACCATTGTAAAAACCTAACTCTTCCTCTGCCTTCCATGAAATATATTTTAAAGCACTGAAGTCTGATTCTACCACAAGGAAACTAAACATCCAAGCTGACCATGCCTGCTTTTAAAATATTTTGCATTTTAGCATTTCAAACCTTTCATGACATTCGCTTTTTAAAAATTTCTTGTAGGCTACATACCAGTGCTAGACCATACGATACTGTGAGTTTTGTAGCAGAACTGCAAATCTCCAAAAACTACTATAACCAAGCTATTACACTGTCTTGACATGAAAGGGAGAGCATATTTAAAGATACACAGTGAATGCATTACTTTTCACGTCATTTTTAATTCCAGCCTTGTAGGTATTTTCTCTGTATATGCTTATGGAGTACTGTGTGAACAAACTAATCTGAGACATACAAATCCTCACCAACAATCTGTCTTTACAAAGCAAATATGTACCATCAAATACTGCTCAACTGGCATGTATTTTAAAAAACCATTCAATCCAGATACACTCTGCTTCTCTTTTTGTTTAGTACACAAGGACACCTAATACAAGTACATACAAATATTATATGAGCATACTCAACATTTATGTAAGGTGTCCCAACACTTAAACTCTCTGACATATTTAATGCCGCAGAGTGGAAATGCATAACAGAAACACTGAGTTCACAACAAGATACTGAGGCCAAGGCCACTTTCATTAAAAAAACACAGTGTCAGCAGTCACAGAAACACAGCAATTAAAGCACCTGCACACACAGAGTCAAAACTCAGGGATCAATGTTCTCCTCAGATTTAAAGATTCAAGTGCACAGTGCTTTCCTTCCAGGAGCACTTATCCCCATCCCATCAGGATAGGATGGGGCAACCTCTACCCTTCCAGTAAATCTGTCACTATAGGAAAAGGAATGCAGAATCTGTAAAGCCACAGAGTCTGACAACAAGTGGGAGCACTACTACCACAGCCAGTGGCAACAGCAGTGCTTTTCAAGGGTGGAAATTGAGGGTTATGTTCTCACCGAGGCACTAGATTATGCATACAGCATTAAAATGGCATTATAAAGAACTCACAAGTCTTGCAAATAGAACATGATCTGGATTTGAACCTGAATTAGAAGATGAAAGGTAGGTATAAAACCTCTACAACAATAGTTTCTATACATATATAACCTACAGAACTCTGTAACAGAGTTTTGTTTGCCCAACTGTACATGTACTCCCAACTGTACATGTACTGCAACAAAGAGTTTGTGTGCTACTCTGCAAGTAAAATGCAAACCACATGGAAAAAGGCAGGAAAAGTTTTCTGCTTACAGCTGTAAGGATTATCTAACTGATCTGCACCCTCCACTTGTGCCTTTACACACGCACTTCCCTTTCATTCAGACTAATATTGGATATGGAACAACACATTTTATTTCAAGTATATAACACACAGAACAATGTACACCTAGAACTAGTCTAAACAGAAAGCCTTCATTTATTCCTCCTAGGGATAGATGTTCATTTGTAACTCAACTGGCTGCCCCTCTTATTGTTTTAATTCCTACAGGTATTTGCTTTTCATCCCTATTAATACAGCATTCATATTTCTTTCATATGACCAATTAGTTATTATGTGCCTGGAGCATAGCAGAAATGTAAAATACTAGTAATAATAATTTTGGTCTTTTATTGATTCTCTTAACAAGGTTATTAATTTTATAGTGATAGAGCTGGGCAATGTTATTCTTCTGCATGGACTACTGGAAAGACAGAACTTAATATGCACTGAATTACTACCCCACTCCATTCACATTTCTGTTTAAGGAATTAAATGTGAACTAAGCTTGCTTACAGCAACTTTCTGTATCATTGCTCTGATTTTACATTATGCTATTCGTTATTACACTTGATGCTTTGCATACTTCAGTTTGATTTTTGGGTGGTATTTTTTCCTAAGCATTTTTCCTCCCCCCAGAAGGGAATTTACAACACAATGAAAATATTTCCTGAAGTAATTTTCAAATCGACTTACCCCTGTCATGAAATTTACAGCAAATGAATACACCAGAGCTCTCCAAATTAAATGTTTATTTGAAGTGAAAGCTTAACCATAACTAGATAAACATGAATCCACTAACTAAAGCATTCACATAAATATGCTCCCATTCTATATTGATCATATAGGATGTATTCAAATAATGATGACAGTCATGCCTTAGATTTCAGTTTTATGCTTTCATTTTGTACTATACAATAGGTTTTCTCTTGGAAACGTTAAGGGGTACACAGGCTGATTTTCCACCCGTACAGGTAATCTAATAAATTCTATACTTCTCAAGAGAAACATATAGGAAAAATACTGGGTTTTTTCCTAAAAATTAGTAGAAACCTTAATTTCTCATGGGACTGAACAAGCTTCCCAAATTTTTTATGGAGATTTCATGTCTGTACTACACTTATCTGTTCTTAACTTTGGATTTAGGAAGTGATCCAGTGTTTTCTGAAAATGGTAGCCCATTCTAGTAACAATCTAAATTAAGGAATTTAGCTTTCTCTACTCCTCTTATTCAGCATTTGACCTATACAGGTCCCTCTGGAAACATATCAGATTTCCATTTGTTCAAAGTAACTTCTGAACTATTTCAACTTTTTTTTTCCTATTTAAACAAACAACTTCAATGATAAGAAGCTACTTTATAACTGAAAACATCTGGAAAGTCTTTGACAACTGAACTGATGAGAAGATGAGGCTAAGTGGCCTGGGAAGGTATGCATTTACTACAGAGATGAAGAACCCTAACAGAAAGAATTGTTTTCAAACATGAAAAAGGAGATTAACAATTACTTGCAGAGAAATCATGCAAATCATCAATAAAGACTTCTCATGACAGAGTACTCTTATACCGTAGCAAGTAATCAAAAAATGGATTATGGCAAAAAGGTTTTCAAGAGTTAAGTTTATAGCCTAGAATACAGTTACAAATTCCTCATGGAACTAAAATTAGGTTGGAGGAAGGGTTGGAACTAAATGACCTTTGATGTCCTTTCCAACTCAAACCATTCTATGAATAAGCAACAATGCCACCATCAAATGGAACTAAACCATCCTTGGTGGCTGACATGTGGCTTTGAAGGGTCAATTTCACAGGGAAACCACACAGCCACCAGCTTTGCTCAAAATATGCAGATTCCCATTTGATTTTGTCTCTCCTACCCTGCAGAACACTCAAATTTTGTAAAGGAAGAACAGACTCCAAACTTCAACAGCAAAACTTGACCAAGTCTTTGTATCAATGAAATCATAAAATGCACACATTTGATAGCCAGACTGGCAATTGAAAATGGCAAGATGAGAAAATTCCAGTTTGTCATTGAACTAAACAAAAGATCCCAGAGTTTGGCGGTGGGATGCTTCTGGGATGCTTGTTGTTTTGCATTAGTCTCAAGTAAAGGAAGGTATACTTTTTTCAAATTCTATTTTAGCAGTAATCTTAATTGTAAGATCTTTAATTCAATTGACAACAGAAAAGATTTTAAGCATAAGAACACTAATCAAAGCCCAGAATCTGACCATCCATCCTCTAAAAAACTAAGTGGTACATATGACAAGCAGCTAGTTTAAAGATTCTTCTAGCAATTAATATACAGAACAAACAAACAAAAAAAGAATAAATGACATTTACATTAATTTAGTTGGCAAGTTCTTTGTACACAAGCAAGCAGGTCCCACCAAAGTTGCTAAATTTTAATTCTGAAGTCAGGTCATTGGAATCTTTTAATTGCAAAAGTGTTTGTTATGTTGATAGGGCATCACCAGAAGCAACTTTCTAGTACCGAAAATTCTAGTTCAATAATTTTATACAAACTTAAGTATTAGCATATATGTTGCTGGCTTCCAAATAAAAACCAAGATACCTCTATTTTAAAAGAAAATATATCAAATTAGGATCCACAGAAGTTTTTAACCTCTCCTGGAATAATGAAAATTAGGTTTTTTGTTTGCACTGCTTCAGGCAAACGGCATCGCTCACACTTGACCACTTAGCCTTTAAATCCTTCAGTTTTGGGAAGCAAGGCTGCTAAAGTGGCCTAAATCCAGCCCCCATCAAGGACCTCTGTTGCAAATAAAGTAGTTAAAAACAGATGGTTACAGAACTCCAAATTCTGAAAAATAACGAGCAGCAAAGAGCAGTTAACACTGCCCAATTCATTAAGAACCTCACGATAAACGAAGCAAACCGCAGCTGACCCACAGACCGAAAGGCTGATGAATGATCCACAGGAAACAGCAGGAACCACGGAGGAGCCTGCTGCTCCCACTCCCTGCACAGGGCACACAGCACTGCACACTGAGAGCTGCTGAGAGTAGGAGAGTTACAGGAAAAAAAGAACAGAGGCACTGTTGGAAGAGTCCCTGCGGTAAACAAAGTAACTCAGGATGCGAATGATGCTGCTGCAAAGCACAGTTTGCAGCGAGAGTAAACTTCTGAAGGGGAATGTGAAGGTGGCCCTCCCACTGGGCTATCTAACTGCACCACAGATTCAGCTATCTTTGTCACAAGCCACAAGGGGACACAAGCCACAAAGGCAGAAGCCCATGTCACACCAACTTAATAGCAAAAAGTAAACGCAGAAGTTCAAAAAGTGAGGCTTGTGTTTCTGGCAGCAAAGTTAATAAAGCAAGCTTTGAATTTCCCCTTTTTTTTCCTGATGGTATGTTACACCTCCTGATCAGAAACAAGATTTCTCATTCCTAGTCTTGACTTCTCTTCTTTGATGTTTTAAGGCAGTTGGTTTTCCATTGTAAAGTTTTGAATAACAATTCACATCTTAGATGGTGCTTTATTTACTGTATACTCTTGTCTGCAGCACAATCACAGAAGAACATCAGGAAAAAGAAAATTATTGATGAAGAATAACATCCTCTGCTATTTATCTAGTAACAATGAAAATAAGTATAACTCTAAACAATTCTGCTATTAAAAAAAACAGTTACCTGCTTTTTACATACCCAAGCTCAGGTTCCATTTTTAATACACTATACCTTTACAGGTGTAAGGTTTAAGTGAGACAGACTTCTTGTGAAATCCACCTGATGTGCTTTATTTCACCAGCTAAGGAATTTTCCAGGTACAAATAAATAAGGAATTTTATCTCCTCAAGTATACAGGCAGGGCTATGGTAGAAATAAAACGCAAAAGCTGCTTTTGCAAATCCCTCTGGCCCAGGCTTTTGGGCACACAGACTGTCCTACCTGGCACCCCTAATTTCTCCCCAGTGCTTAGGCACCTCTTCACCTGTGACATTGAGGGGTTCTCCTGCTTCCTTGCCTAGCAGTAGAAGGTTACAGCATTAACACACTGCAGGGACACAGGACAGGAAAAGGAATTTTCACATTTGTTATTGTTTGAATTAAAGGATCAGAAATCAGACTCCATATATATGTTGTCAAATTGGTTTATGCTAGCTGTAATTCTCATACTGCTGCAAGACATCACAACTCTTAGCAGTTCCATTTTAACTAAAAGAAAGGTTTGGACTCAAGCAAATGTCTCAAAAACGTGTGTGCACGTATGCAGATGCATGCTTGCCCAATCAGCTGTGCTAAACAAAGCTCCTGGTTCAGGGAAGTCCAGCTATGAGAATGAGATTTCTGAGCTCACAGCAACAAGGCCTATGCAATGCCCACAGTGACCAGCAGTCCCCTCCCCACAGCAGCAGGCAGCTCCAGTGCTGCAACAAAAAGGTGAAAAGGCTGAGGGCAATGCCTGCTCCTGGGAAGTGCCATTTCTGTCACACAAGCCAGTGCCAGTCCGACTCTAAACTGGGCTGAAATTTGGCAGAGGTGTTTTGTTGTTTGAATGGGTTGTATCCAAGTTCACAGGATGCCTGTTAGGAGTATTATATAAATTTTAAAAACTGCATGCAGACTTTGCCTTTGCTTCTGAAACTGTTCAACAAGTAGGGTGAATATCACTGCCATGGAACAACACTATATATTTGTTTTTCCGAGAAAAACTGACTTATTAAGGCCCTTTTGAAACCTTTTGCCTAAGAGTCAACAGACACTAGCTAATTTTTTAGAAAAATCCCATTTTGCTTTTGGAATTACAATTAACAGACATAAAAAGTAGTTCTCCCTGTAAATCTACCTTCTTAATACTTCAATCAGCTTGTGTCTTGGCTTTATTTCGCTGAACAGCTGAATTACTGAACACAACATTACTGTTGTACTGTCATGGTTTGTCCTTCTGCCTTTCATGCTGACAATAAGTGCTAAGTAATTATCTTAGAATATTTGTAAGAAACAATAGTTTATACACATTCATCTGGAGTGAATAAGCACATCTTGAAACACTGGCATTGTACTATGACCACATACAGTTCTAAACAGAGTGTTGAATAATGCCATTCCAGTATCATTACTTGTTCAATTCACTTGGTGCTTTGATTTGTTTTTCTAAACACTAGCTTAAGATAACGCAATTTTTGTCAACATTCCAGTTATTTTCTTGCTGTCATATAACTACAATGGAGCACAAGAGGTTACTTCTAAACAAGACACTGAACAGTGTCATTTAGAAACTTATTTAATAAACAAGTAGATACAAAAATGTTCCACAGGTATGAGCTGAGAAAAATCTCAGTACTCTAGCACTATTTGACATAGAGACTTGTTTGGTAATTCACAGCAATGCTTACTAAAGACCAACCAAACATCTATGTTTGGTCACTGAAAAGATAGAGAATTTCAGCAGGTGTCAAGGTTAATATATATATATTGACTTAATGCACTGAACTTCTTAGCAAATGAGCAGAACTTACAGAAAATGATGAGCCATTCTTTGAAACTGCAACTGGGTAAATTCCATCTCCTAGACGCACAGAGAGTTCCCAGCTACTTCTCTTTGATTTAGCAATAGGAATTCTAAAAAAGAAACAGACAGAAGAAGAATCTTTAACAGAGATTCCATACTTTTCCCAAGTTAACCAGAAGCACTTGCCTCATAGGATGGTCATGAAGGATATAAAATATCATTAATCTATAGACACAGTTGGAGAGCACACTTGAAAAAAATATACTAAATACATTTTTTCTGTCAAACAGCATATAAGGAGAAAAAACACCCTTACTTTCTTTTTAGATTTGCCTTGACACACTGGGTACACTGATAAAGTTATAGAAGGCCCTTGAATACAGCCAGCACTTGCTGCAGAATTAGCTCAAACAGGATGAGAAAGAGATGAGAAAGTGGGTTGGCAGGAGAATAGCAACATTGAAAACTGGAACAGTCTTTTTAAGGGCAAAATACAATCACTATTTCTGTAATCTCATTCTCAGTAAACCTTAATTAAAAGTAAATTATAGACAAAAGATTCAGCCAAACAAGTAATACAAGTAATTTTATAACTAATATACATTTTTAAGTATCTCATCCAGAGTCCTTCAAGCATACTGAAAAAATAATGATGTATCGTCACAGCCCACATGCAGGATTATATCAATTCCTGCAGCATTCTGTGGCTGCACCATTTATCAAGTAATACAAGAAACCTGAATCTTTTCAACTTAAAAAAAGCACACACCTGACAGCAAAGGAATGAGAACTGAGCCTCCATTCTTGGAAATTCAGAGTGAAACATGCAATTTTCAGTTATTTTATTTAAACATATATTCATTTGCAGTTTTCTCATCCTAACTTCTCGAGTCTCTTCTGCTTTGCCATAACAACTGGTGTCCAAAAGTATGCTACAACTTTTCTGATGAGTGGTCACCATATATTACCATCAGCAAGCACCACATAGCCAAAAGGGAAGATAGGAAGACAGAATTTAAATTCCATTAAAACAAAGGATTTCAACAGTTATTTTAAGAACACTGGGTTTTTATACACC
The DNA here is from genome assembly GCA_013398175.1 of Climacteris rufus. NCBI lineage: Eukaryota > Metazoa > Chordata > Aves > Passeriformes > Climacteridae > Climacteris > Climacteris rufus. The sequence continues at coordinate 1,210,556 of VZRZ01008040.1, forward strand.
TGAAACTTAAGCAAGTACAAGTTCAAGTACTTAATGAGGCAAGAAGCTTCCAAAAATTGTGCCTTGCAATGTGCCTGAAAAGGGAAACACTATATATATCAGACACAAATAAAAGTATACTTATCCTTAGTTACTTCTGGATCCAAGCCAAGAAAGGCCTACACCAAATTTCACCAAACACTTTAGCTCATCTCTATCACTACCCTAAAAGTTCAAAAAACTGATATTGAAAATAACCTGTTCCCGTACTAATGATGCCAAGTGTTACCTTTCACATTTAATACAGTGACAATTGTCAAAACAACAAATCTGAGGAATTATCTATGGTTTATTGGGTGCAATGTCATTTCTCAGCAACTCCTATTGGAATTCCTGTATGTCACCAAAACATTTAGACTGGCTGATAGGAAACACAGCAGACACAGGAGTTCCTGAAGAAGAGGAAAAGGAATTTCCTGCACAGGTAGCAGGCAGCAAGCTGAGAGATATTTTCATTGCACTTCCTGGTATCAGAGCAGCAGTAAGGAGCTATACAGCAAGGAGGAACTCAGGTTAAGTTCTCCATGACACTCCACTGCAACAACCAACAGGACTTAGTGGTTCATAGCAAGTTCATATTTCTTATATTAGAACTAAGACCTCATCTCAAACTCAGCTTAGTAAATCTGCTTCACTGGTATCATGAGATTCCTTACAGCCTCCTGGCACAGCCCTGCTTCATATTACATTTGACTGGAAGTGACCTCATGAATCTGGCTGCTGGCCATCAAAGGAAAGACAGTCTTGTTCTCCAGCAGGGATTATTTTTGTTCAGTCCTGTCTTGCTGAGCTTTGTCAAGTGTATCTCCAAACAGGATGCACGCCTCTTGAAAGGCATGGCTATGATCACTGCTTTGCCTGGGTTTCAAACAGCCACAATTCCTCCCTCTGCAACACTGGTGGCCAGGAGGGCAAGGTCCAGAGCTGCATCTAACACCAAGTAGGCAGAAAGTTGTGCTTCCCTCCTGGAATTGCTAGATCCAGTTGCACAGGGACATTTTTTAGCTCGGCTAATCAGCTTTGCCTGTGACTTTGTAAATGTAACTGGCACTGGCTAGGACAGATACATTAGCTCATGACAATCCTACTTTTTCTTCATGAAATCAAATTCCTTTCAAAGAAATTATCTTGTAGGAGACTCCCTTTTTGATGGGACTTGCAGGGAGGGAGAGTTCATATAAGTAAGGATTACAAAGTCCAAAAGTAAGGATCAAAGTCTACATTTGTTGGATATGAAAAGGAAGTTGCTCAAGTCCACGAACTACTTTACAAACGCAGAAGTTTCTATCAGGCTAAGAAAGGGGATTTTTGGTGGAGTTTTCTATTGTTTTGTGGTGTTTGGGGTTTTTTTAATATCTGAAAAGTCCCAGTACATGGGGAGTTATCTTCGTTCTTGGCCAAGGTTGCTTCCTTAGCTAAGAAAACTTCTAAGCCCTCCAAAAGAAAACATCTGAACTCTGAATGTATTTCACACCAGTTGATAGAAAACTCCCGCAAACATCTGGCTACATTCAAAATGTAGACCTTTTAAAATTCTAAATATAGGGCTGAAATCCAACATATTTTACTGACAGAAAAAAAAAATCCCACTGAAAATAAAAATTGTGTCATTTTTTGCCATCGTAAAAGACACAAAATAAAAGGAACTTCCCCTCCAACCCTAGATTTAGAGTCCACACAGTATGTCTTTCCTAGGGTTCAACATGCCCTCCTTTTTTTCTCCCAATTTTGGCAAATGACATATCATTCAATGAAATGACCTTATTTATGTATAAAGATCACTGGCTGCAGGAAGGAACACAAGTTTCCCAGCAAGATGAGCACCAGGGGCATGGGGAACAGGGCCATAGAGAACTGTGCACTGCTCATCCTTGCCAGGAGCATTACACACAAAGGGACAGAGAGAGCAACAGCAGTACCGAGGCCACAAACTGTGTCCATACAAAAATGGGCAGTTTTGAACCTTTCCACTCAAAATTACCTTCTAAAGGGAAGTATCACAAGCAATAGGAGCACAGATGAAGAGTACAGTGATGGCCTGGCTTTAAGTCATAAAGGCTTTACTCCAAAACACTGAAGTTACAAGTACACATAAGCAGTGCAACAAAAAAACCAGCACCATTTGCCTGCTCATTTACTTATTTTCAACCCCTATCAGTGCTTGTCCAGCTAGAGATGATGTCTGTGTACAGAGTATTATGTCCCTTTTACCCCCAAATGCCATGCATGAGACAGGGAAACACTTTAGAATAATGCAACAATCAAAGCTCCTGGTTTCTTTGCAAGCTTTCAGTGAGGAAAGCAGACAACTGCTAAAAATTTTAGATTGACACATACTCACTGTGCTCATGGAATACAGACACTAATTAAACTATTATCTATTCTAGTCAAAAACAAGTAACAAAAGAAAACACATTCTCAAAAGCAAATCCAGTAATAACTTTGCCCTGGCCATTTTGATTGTCACCAACCAATCAGATAGGAGAAACTCAATAAAAACTACAATTTTCTGCAGTTTGTGGCAAATAAACTTCCCTCTCACGATTACCACTGATGATGTAAATGAGCTAGGATGTCACCCACTCCTAAAGGGTCAGAAAATTGAGTATAGATTTTTTTTTACTTCCAATATAAAATATGTGTTCTAATGCCAAGAGGGAAAGCCCTTACAAATTCCTCTTTACTTCTAATATTTTTGCTGTATAATACTTTATGTAAACAGAGAAATCCCAAACTATCATAACAAATCCTCCCGTTATGAAAGATTAGAAGCATTTGAAAACCACATTATATGACACTCCATAAAGCTGTTTTTCAATTGTGCAATTACCTATTCAGCAGTTAAATAAAAGTGAAATATTGACTTAAAACAATGTTAATGGTCAAAGAATCATTAAGAAATCCTTCATCATAACTTTCACAGCAGGTGGCCTGTAAAATGATCAAGAATAATGTGCTGGATTCTGTAGCCACCAAGGTCAGTTTCTGCATACAAATCTTGCAGAGGAAGAAAAAAAGACCTTCAGAAAGTGGGCCATTCATCTGAACCAAGTTCAGAGCATTTCCAACACTGTGAAAAGATATGTTATGCAAGCACATAGATGTATTCAGTGGGGGTAGACTGAACCAGCTACATGGAGACTACAAAGGAGCCCTCCCATGGCTCATGAATAAGTCGAGGAAATGATCAGAAAAAAATGCAGAGATGTTTAGACAGATGGCCCACTTAAAATGCCTGGGACAGGGCATAAGCAATTTTAATGAAACTTTAGATCTACCATATAAATTGTTTCTTATTTTCCCTGGCCTCCTCCCACCCCCCTCAAAAAAAAAATCAAGAAAGGCAAATAGAAATTTAACAACTCAAACAAGAGCCTATCTTGTGATGCAAAAAAAAAAAAAAACTGAAAAAGGGAAGTAAATCTCACGCTTCTGAGCATTATTGGTTTAATAAGTTCATATGCAAAGAAATATCCTTCACAGAACCTTCAACTATCAGATGAATATAAAAGCAGGGAATGGACAGATTAAAAGAATTCTAAACAGAAGTGTACTGCCAAACAAAACACAAATCTGAGCTTCAGTATCTGAGTACTTTCAACACTTTCCAACATAAAAGTTCATCGTCACACAGAAAAGATAAAAGCAGCACTTTCACAGGATTATTTTAAGAACCAAAAATTATGTGAAAGGAACCTAAGAATCTGGGAATATTTTATTCAGCAATTTGAAGTATTTTCTGTATCTATTCAGACACGTTTTCTACATAAATTCAAATTGGTCCATCTATACATATCATGTGCACTTTTACATAAAAATAGGTTTTCCTTCTTCCTGCTTTATATGTGCATATGTATGCATGTACCCTTTTCACTGTGAATATGAAAATATACCATCATTAGACTAAATTATAGTTCTTCATATGTCATACAAAATAATAACCTCTACTAGCCTGTGTGCCAGCTGATCAGACAAAGGCTGAAAGAATTGCTCAATGGTTATATCAAAAAGGTTTTACATTACATTTTCTTACATACCACATTTAGATCAATAACAAATACACATATTTATAGCCATGTACTCTATTTGAATAATGACCACAGGAAAAAATTAAATTACATGGAAGGTAAACGATAAAATAAAAAGCTCTGCTTTAAAAAGATGCTGTGGAGTGCACTGTGCTTTGATTCACAACAGTGTACATCTGGATGTTCCCCTTTCCTTTAACAGAAGCTTTTTGAGCAATTTGCATTGACACAAGAGCCTGCAATCCAGAGACCAATGAACACCTCCAGTGCCTTCATCAGCAAAACCCAGATCAAGGCTAAAGAAACAGTTCAGCTCATTCTTATAAATCCAGGGTGAATCTAGCTGCCCAGACTTAAGAGTGTGGCTCACCCCTTTCAGCTTCATTTAACTAAGAAATCATCTTGCAAAACAACCTGAGCTCACCCTAGCTAACCCTCTTCTACTCTGGAGGTCTCTAAACACACAGGCCTTGGGTCCTGCAAAGAGAGACACCCCAAGCTGGATATTCTGCATCCAGCACCCTCAGCAGCCTGGCAGGGGCAAGGAACTAGGGGACAAAGCTGACTCCACAGTCTTCATGAGAAATTATCCTCCAAACATGCAGGCAAACAATTCTAAACTTCTTGAAAAATCTTTTCATGGCTCTTTTAGCTTTCAATCTATCAGGCAAAGGAAATAGGATTGCTGTTATTGCCTGTCTTGCTAGAACAAATTCATGTTTGCAAAATGCACGTCCAGAGAATCAAAGATGCAGGCTGTCAGTCTCCCTCAGCCCACGAGGGCTCACATCCACCTCCCATCTCACATCCACCTCCCATCTCACATCCACCTCCCATCTCTCCAGAGCAAGAGCCAGGGGCCCAGGTGAGCCCTGAAGGACTTTCCACCCTCCCCTGCTGATGGCAGAAGGAATGAGACACTCATGGAGACTCAGAGAATTCATCTGTGCACATTGATGATGCATTCTCTGGGACAAAGTTTTTACACTCGGTCCTAACGTCAGGATGCATTTAAATGCACTTTGCATTGAACAAACTGAATAAAATACAGCAAGCCTGAGAGCTGCAAGTAGAGCCCAAGACCTCTCAGCTTCAGAAAAGGGTGAGACTGCCCAGTCCTTCACCACATTACAGCATATCTAGAAAATTTCAAATAAATAAATGGAAAACATACCTGAAACTGATTTCTTCTCCTGTGACATGTCAGGACCTACTTTAGTATTTGTTTTTTCTTGGAAAAAGCAAGCATCACAAGCATTAATGCTGGATAAGAGATGTTGTTGCTTGTCTCTTTGCAAGCATTTGTGAAATAAGAAGCAAGGAAGACTCAAATCAAGTGTTCACAAGTACAGAGAAAAGACATTTATTTTTAGTATAATTTACAAGTCTGTGGTTCTAATCTGTTTTTTTCAAACCATCTTTGCTAAATCAGCACAACCATTTACCAAAGGAGGAACCACTTGCAAGCATTTATTTTTAATCAGATCAGTCAACAATATTGACTTGTACATGCTGACAATTGTTATGGAGAGGAAAACCTAAAAATCTGTTTGTCTTCAAAAAAAGTTGGGGCTATTTCTCCTTCAATTAAATTATTTAATTTCACATTTTGTTGTTTTCAAAAACACCTTGTGTTTTCATTTTTGTTAAGAGATAATTTTGGGCAGTTTACTCCTCAAAAGGAAAACAACAAACTCCTTTTCCTATACAAATTTTTCTGTATTTCCTTAAACAAAGAAACTTAGTAATACCCTTTTTGTGCAGATATTTAGGAATAGTCTTACAATAATTATCTCTCTCTCTTTTTGTGTGCAAAGAGCTTCAGAACAAACCACTGTGATTCAGTAGAAAGAACTGAAAGTTTTATCCTTCCATATAACACGATGGTATTGGGATGCTTGTTGAGCAGTCTGTTTCCTACACCTCCCTTCAAAGAATGGCTGTTCCCAGTAATAATGTGAGATTTTTCACTTTGTGTTAAGTTTAGAACACTACAGGTTTGCCATCCACGTAAAAAATAGGCAGAAGGAAACTAAACTACTAATATGAAAATGGAGGTGAAGTGATAAAAGATTACCTATAACTTTGATAAAGAAATCATCCCATTTTAGTTCTACATATAAGACTATTTTCCATACTCTGGTTTTTTGAAGCATCCAGGCCAACTTCATGTTAGGTTTGCTGTACTCATCTCAGTAATGAAATCTGCCTGACTTGTAACCTAATAATCTTGAACTCAGTTGCCACTAATGGCTGTAAACCTGAATCAAAACACATTTGGTGCTTTAATCTGTCATTCCTTCCGTGGAATCTAAATTATTCACCCACTTTTGTAGCAGAAGCTCTGGGGAACATGATAACTCAGAAGTAACAGGACAATATACAGTGGCTGTGAGAACATCAGTGTTGTAGCTCAGGTCAGGAGTAGTTCTCAAAGGAAATTCTCCCAACCATCCACACTCAGGCTGCTTTGGATGAACTGCAGAACTCTCTTGGGAGCTGTGAATCAGGTCCCTTTCTGATGCAAGAAAGGCAGAAGCCAGGCTCCAGAACTGCACCCAGCACACTCCAGTCACAAATGGGCATTCAGTTCACAGGACTGGACTAGAACTAATCAAAAGTCAAATACATACAGTAAGAGTATGAGCTCCTCATCATGAACTAGAAATCCACTTGTACTGGTACACTCTTTAATTACAGCTAGATTCATTCTTGAAGAATCCCTTATTCACATGAAGAGATTTTGATCTTAATGACAATTTCCACAATTGCATTCCCTCAAAACTCTATGTTCAGTATTCAGTCCAGATATTCGGGGGGGGGGGATCCTGATACTCAAACCCCCTCCTTTAGTTGCCCCAGTAAAAGTTATGCTAAGAAGTGTTTCACACCTACCAGCTCCCCTCAGCTGAAAGCAAAGAAAATACTGCAAAATGCAACACATTTGAAAAATCATTCTGCCATTTTGAAGGAGAAAATACACATATTAGAATCAAATTTTTAAATTCCATTTTGAAAAAATCATGGCCTGACATTCCAGTGCTTCCAGTGATGCCTTTATCCTGTTAGATATCATCATCTTGAACAGATTGTATTTCTCCAACTATCACTAATTTACAAAGTTAATCCCTAAAAAACGCATTAACCTCTTAATCAGAGATACACATCTGACTCACAGACTGTCATAGCCAGCATTAAAGGCACTAACAACAAACTGAAATGCAATTTTTCCTTAAAGAACAAAGTTTTTAAGACCCAATACAGTGAAACTTTTCGGTACCTGCTCAACTTACTAAAGGAAGCACCAGATCAGGAGTGAGAGACAAAACACTACAGTCAAGGGAAAAGCAAAGACAGCAGAATAAAGCCATCTCTGAGGAAATTTGGCAACAGCACAGAGAACAAGACTAGCCTTCTTCAAGGCCCACAAGGAACACAGTGTGCAAAGAAAGAAAAAATTTTAAATTAGACTACTTAACCAAAACAAAACCCCAAACCTGTCTTAGGCCAAACTGAAAACATCTTTATAAAGACCACCTCCAAAAACCTTTTCAAGCTTTTTGTTAAGTGTGTACTGAACTCTGTCTTTCCTATGTTTTACAATTTCATTTAGGTCTCTCACCCAAGATGTGCTACAGTCCCCTTCTGATCTGTCAGTCCCCTTGGAACTAACCAGAAGTATTGCCAGAAGTATGGAATTTCTGCCACAGTTTGTAGGATCCAGAAGCCTGGTCTCCTCTTTAAAGCCTGTCACATATGCAATATCCCAAAGGTCACTGTTTGAAATAGAATTCCACTCATTTTTTTGTGCATCTTGGAAAACACAATGCTTGCACCATATTTCAGTAGAGTTCAAGAGTCTTGTGAGAGCTCACCCACCTCACACAGTTTATCATCTCCCACAAACTTGTTGCAGCAGAATCAAGAGTCCATCCAAGAGCTTAACCATCACGTGCCAATGAAATAAGTTTTGGAATACAGTTGTATTGATCACATTTTTCTGTTGTGATTTCTCCTCTAGAAGACATTCAATTCAGGCAATACACAGAAGATGGCCCACAGTGCCTCAAAAGGATGACCAGATTTTCCCTTTCTAGACATCCTACATGCCATAGTGCAAGAAACAGAAGCTGGCCAAGAAGAGTGATTCATTTAGAACTATGTATTTTTCTAGACACTGACTGGCTTTTCCAAAAGATGCTTCTTTACTACATGCACAAGAACCAGTGCTGGGTGACAACACAGACACCAATGATGTATCTACCAAACCACAGGTAAAAGTGACTACAGCATTCAGCTAGAGGTACTCAAGCCAGTTTCCAACAGGCAATGTGACAGCTATTTCCTCCCCCTTACATCTAAAAAATGGGGCATATTTCATGGATTCAAAGCTTTGTTCTCTGTTTCTTCTGCAGTAGATTCCTAGAAAACAAATCATTGCCACTAATTCTGTTCAGTTCAAGAGAAAAAAATAGCAGATGGAAAACCCCCCAGAAGTTCATTAAAAATTATATTAGATAACATAAAAGGTGTATCTTCAATAAGCACTAATATGTCATGTCTAGACAATTAAGAGCACACAGAGCTCCAGTGACTCTCATTACCTTCCATACATCACTTGCTACACTTCCAGCTCACATCCAGCATTCACACCACTGAGCTTTCACCACCTAATATGAACCATCTTTTCCCTTTATAACTCATGGAAAGAGAAAGGAGCCTCTCACAATGAGTCAGACCTTAGATTGGTTGAACTACCTTTAGGTGATGCTTACTTGTATTTTTTAACTTACTTAGGCACAGATGCCTTAGATGCCTGTGTCTCTGGGCCACAGAAACACAGGCATCTAATTATTTAAAAGCAACACATATTAAAAACATTATAAATATCTAATGCCCTGTATGTATTTTCATCCTTTTAATAGGACACCTGTCATTGTTCATATTATGGTCTCACAAGAGAAGAAAGTCAATAAGAAGAAAATGTGTGTAGATTTCCAACTTGGCTTAAGTTATATGCATCAGATCTGAATGAAAGAATTTGAGAATTATTAAACTAGGGTTGAATGTGAAGGACAAAAAAATTGTAACAGCTAGTGCCTCATTCTCGGTATTAATAAGAAGATTTTTTTCTGCTAAGCTTTCTGCTGACTAAAATTGAAGTCAGGCTGTGTAGGTGGGATGAACCTTATTGATGATGCTTATTTTAGGATAATCATAACCAATATAGGATGGGGACATAAAAATGGCCATACTGACAGGCCCAAATATCCATCTAGTCCAATAGTCAATGTTTAACAGTAGATAAATAAAGTTTCAGAACAGTACAAGAAGATAATTACACTTCTACTATAAACTGTAAGTTCATTCTCCTTCCTTGTATTTTGCCCAATTAGCACTAATCAAAGCAGTTCAGTAATTCAAAAGGAAAGAATAAATTTCCTAAATATAAAATATTTTTCACACACATTATATACAAATAACATTTTTATATATATGTAAATAACATTTTTCTTTAAACATTATCTTTTACACATCCAATTATTATTTAATTAATATGATTACACAGAGATGCTACTGTTCTTCTTTCTTGTTAACCCAATATGCAAAATTATATTTTTTCTGTGAATGTTCCTATTCTATAAACGAGCACGAACAAATTGTATGTGGTCAACAGGATGTTCAAACAGAACATGAAGACTTCTTTCTGACAGAACAAACCAATAATTTTGAAGAGAAATGCTAAAATGTAAAGTACAGCTTTTGGACAAACATGAGGAAGACCCAAAGTATTTTCAAAATACACTTTCAGAACTAGTGTACAAGAGTTGAGAGAAAATACCTTAGAAAGATGTTCAAAACTGGTTCTCACAACTTTGCCATCAGCTCCAATCCTTCCTTTGCATTCCCCTGCTGAGGGAATTCATACATAACATCCATGTTCTCTCTTACCTCCAAGTTTCCTTATTCACACCCAGTAAAATTTCTCTAAAATGCAGATGACTGCAGCCCCTCCTGGACCTTCCCGTGTGAGACAAACTAGCCTTGTGTGCTGATTTTGGCTATGGCAGAATTCATTTTCTTCATAGCTGGTGGCTAAGGTTAAATCACCAAAGTCCTTGTCTCTGAAGAGTTGTTCTACCCTTTTACAGGCCTTGAATGCAACAATTTCTTACTGCTGCCAAACTTTTCTAAACTGTGAAAGAGCAAATTTTCTAAACTGTGAAAGAGCAAAATGCTATCAGCTCTCACTACCTCTTGCTTCTGGGAAGACACATGTGAATGACTGAATGCTAAGGAAGCTGAAGAGAAGTGGGCTGTGGAAAAGTACTACAATACCCAATATAAGGAGACTGAAGCTTAAGCCTGTAAAACTACCAGGAGTTTGGAAATCACTGAAATAGAGTTTCAGTCTATTTACTCAAAAGGATTCACTTTATACAGGTGTTAAGACTTAGGAGAAGGAAGCTGTAGTAAAAGCAGACATGCAATGCCCAAGATCAAAGAGTGGAAAAAAAAAATCACAGCTAATAGAGGAATAAGGTTAACTTAACATTAGTAAGCATCTTAAAATGATTGTGATTTGTCTGAGGATACATGTAAGAAGAAAAAAGGCATTGCTGCAGGGGAGGGAGCAGGGCAGGCAACACCGAATTTAAAGTAAAGTGCTCTCACTAGTTCAAGGAAACAAACAGGGTAAAGCTGTCTAAGGACATTAAGAGCTGTGTGCAGCCAGACAAGGACCTGCTTTAAATTTCAGTGTCTGGTAGAAAAATGGGCAGCAGGGCCCAGAGAAAATCATTAGTGTGTGATGAAGGTAGGTCACCATCGCTGCCAGCATCCATGGCAGAGAGAGGAGACACAGAAACATATCTGAACAATAGGGCAAAGACAGAAGCTTCAAGCCTAGCCTTTAGAAATGGTGGGGGTTTTTTTTTAAATCTGGAATTAATACACAAATAACTTATTTGTGTCATCTCACTACTAACTGCAGAAAGACTAATTTTACTAAGCACCACAGAGAGACAGGATAAAGACCTGTCACCTCCTTTCTAAGTCAATGGGTAAACATCCCTGGATTCAAAAGAACCAGGTCCTGTGCTGTTCTTTCCTGCCCAGTCTTTCTCACACTACAGGCTTTGAAGATATATGTTAAAGGGAAGCCACAGCCAAAACAAACTGCAAGCACCACATCTAATTACACAGAAAAGTAAACTACTAAAGAATGGTCTGTGAAAGATATTAAAGAATCATCCATAATCATAAAAGAAAAAGTCATCTGAGCAGTTTCAACACAGATCCAGGCAAAAATATCCAGGCCTTTTAATACCTACCATGAAACAACAGAAATCAGGGTATTTTTTAATTAAGGCATCATCTATCCCAAGTATCCCATCAAAAATATGACATATTCATGTAGTTTTCCCTTTAGGATTCACAATACCACCAGGTTACAAAGACAAAAATATACAGTACCTAAGGTGGAACAAAGAGGGCTACTCAAATGCAGGTAGTACATGACTGATTTTGAGCTGTGCAAGTATCAGGAATGAGATTCAACTCCAAGGTAGTAAAAAGTGAATTAGCAATGTTACCTCTCTGTTGTGGTTTTCCCATTAGAAATTTTCCCATTAGAATTATACAAATCTATATTGTCACAAAGCAACAAAGAGGACTGTGGTCTTACATACAAAAATATGAAAAATATTCCTTTCTTTTATCATTCTGTGGTAATACACACACCAGGGATATCTTAAAATGAAAGCGAAGAAAGAGATCTCCAAGACCTCTGAGACAAAGGCTGGACTTATTTTTCTCATCAAAATGTTTCTTCAATATTTTTACTTAAATACACACACACTAAAACTATACAGAAGAAAGCCACCTCTCTGAAAGTTGAAAAGAAAGAAGACTTAGCTCAATCTTGTATGTTTGCACTTTTAATCTTACCCTTAAACAAGACTGAATTGAGCATAACCACACTGAAGGCTTAGCTTCTACACCAGCATATCAAATTTCAAGTCAACAGCTCTTTTATTTCAAATATGTTAGATAAAAAGGTAATATGCTCTCTGTAAAGAGTTCCCTGGAGGTTAGAAGAACTAATAAATTAACTGTTACCATATGCTTGGCTCCTTTTGGCAAAATTCAGTAACAAAACACTGCCAAAACTCTTTTGGTGGGTAATAATATTTGGTAGCTCATAGCACAACTTGGGAAAGTAGAAAGCTGGACAGAAAGCTTGGAAATTAACAAACAAAATTGCACTTCTATCCTTGTATAGCTACGTGCTGTTGGAAGAAAAATTCTAACAAAGTCAACTCTGTGGGTCTGATCTATAACAAACAGCTGTCTTCTCAAGAAGAGCTGTATCAAATGCAAACTCAAACACTCCAGTTAGTCCAGTAATCAAATATTCTGCATTTGGTTTTTTGAAACAATGATAGATATGAATGACCTATTTTGAAAACAGGAAGGTTTGTAAAATTAGTATTCTGAAGTGTTAGCGTGCATATTATTAGTGCCTTCATTATGGGCTTATTTCATTATTAATGAGAAAGACTGGCCTTATTTGCAATGCCATGTTCTTAGGTTTTACTTATCCTAAAATTAAATACTTCCCACCCCTTCCCCCACTATCTTTTATACCTACATAATTGAGACTAGATTGGGAAACATAAAAAGCCTTTAATGCTACACCTCTAATTATAAACTGGGTATTTTAAGGACATCTATTACAGATGTTTTTAAAATTCCAACAAAAAGGTGAGGGCGAACCTCACTGGTCCTATTCCAGACAGGCAGGACTTACTCTGTAGCATCACAGTTATAAGAAATCAATGTTTTTTTCATATATGAAAATGTCCATTTTTTTTTATTTTTGTAATCATCTATAACACAAATTCATTATTCTTCTCATTTCCAGTAAAATGGTTATAGCCTGTTGTTTATGCCATGACAGTTTGCATGTAGAAGAAAAAACAGACACTTAAAAATTGCATATTACTTTAATCAACTGCATCATCCCAATAAATTCTAATTTTGATGTATAAAAAAATACTTCTTATTCAGCTTACAGTTCCACACACATCTGGCAAGCAGTGTGAAGGTCGACACGTATAGGCCAGACATTTCACTTCTTAGTCATGTTATTGCATAGTTAATCCTATATTTGCATTAATCCGATACAAGCACTTACAGGTAAAAATAATCCAAAAGTATAGGTCTAAAGATTATAATATAAGCCTCAGGGAGGTTTCTTTTACCATTCTACAGATGTTTGCCTCATTCAGCCATTTGGGATTTTATTAATAATCTTCTCATTACTGTATTCATCTTCTGATTTCTTATTTTTTATTTTAAGTAAGACAATCTCTGTGAAGACTTGACACTGAAATCAGGGACTTCATTACCCTGCAAAATATATCCACATTTTAAAGTATTTAAGAGGGTTAAACAAAATGCAAACATTTAATGCAACATTAAGCATGTGAAATAAAAACTTGATTGCCTAAAGCAAGCATGCTATGCTGTTACCCTGGTGACAGGTTAAAAAAGGATTGTGAGCTGAATGGCTGTATGATATGAAATTAAAATGTTTCACATTGAACAATCCAAAATGAATTGGGAAAGGTTAGAGCTGAGGAGAGAGAAATCAATTCTCCAATGGCAATGGTGAATGGAAGTGAAGTCTGAATAGGATTTGCCAGTGGGGTGCAACAGCTGCCAAATATCCTGCAGCCAAAGAATTACAATAATACTGATGAAGTGTGCAAGAGCTTTTGGAATCATTGCAGGGAACAGAGAAATACTCCTACAATAATGAGGCCATTCTGTGTCCCATCTCACTTTTGCAGTTGAATCAAAGGGAAAAGAAACGGTTGAAAATTGTAATACTCAACAACAAAGGTATAAATGAATTACCTATCCCTTCAATCAATATCTTGTATTTAACTATAGCCTTTGTGAACCATGAATGAAGTAAGCATGCTAAAGAATGGACAAATCAAGACACATACATGTAAAAGTATGCAGACAATATTGAATGAGAGACTTGCTTCCCATATATCTTGTTGAAAACCTTTCTACAGCAACAGCATCCAGAATAAGCTATACACTACACAAACAAACAGTAGGACACCACCAGTACCTCAAGGAACTACACCAGGTAAGGTGTTGATGATCATGCTTATCTTTAATAATCCTAGGAAAGAAACATCAGCAAAACTCCTCGTGCAAATGCAATTACACATGTATATACTGAGCTTAGAAACCCCAAAAGTCAAGAAAAATTTTGTCCTTCCGTAAAATTCTCCTACACAACTTCATTTCTGCCCTTTGAAACTCCAAGTAAAATGCACAGATGATGACAAAAACATATCCTAAAAATACCTGTAAAATGAGCAAGGAGCACAGGGCAATTAGCACACACCTTGTTAGTTCTACGGTTTCAGGCACACACCTTTCACACACAGATAAAATGAACAGGTTGAGGAGGTGGAAACCTGCATGAGAGGAAATAACTGTTGGGCTTATAGAAGGGATCAAAGTAAATGAAATAGAGAGAGGTCTTGTAAAGAGGATCTTGCAGAAGAGGTCATAAGCAAAGCTTGGATGAGAAAAGGGCCAGATTAACAACTAAAAAAGGGACAGGAATTTGGCAGCACAATAGAAAACATCCACGTGTATATTATGCAAATTCAAGTTTCAGCATTAAGTGAGCAGTAGCCACAGAAGCTATAAAGCTCTTACAGCAGATGCTGTTTTCCCAAAAGACATGGTGAAAATAAAAAATAAACATAGGGACACAGCCAGGTCCATTTACTTTGGTAAATGGCTTTCCCACCAGCAATCACCTCAGCAAGATGTGGCGATCTTCCCAAGAGATCTTCATTGAGATGCAGACTTTAAATAATTATTACCTTCATAATGATTTCATAATGGTTAGCAACTCTGAAGATTGAGCAAGTGTGGATTCCTGAGTGCCCAGAATACCTTTTTCCCTACAAATGACAGGCATGACAAGCTATGAAAATTTCCCATGATAGAATGCTCTGTTCCTGGAATTTATGTTCATGAATCATATGGAACAATGGCTCTGCTTTCAAATGACTGTACAAATACCTTATATTACTTGTGCTATCAATTCTGATTCCATTAATTTAATCAAATCAAAGAAAAATACTATACATACACTCTGTAGAAAGAATCATAAATTCTACCTTAATGTCCCATTTCAACTTTTATATTTTCCATAGAAGTTTGTTCCCAACTGGCCAAAAATGCGTATTTTGTATATTTGCATTGACTTGTTTGTCTCTAGCACATATAATCCTCTTTGTGATAAGCAACTGAACAACTGAGAAGGGTAAATAATACCAGATTTTAAAGACATTTAGAGTACTATATAGGGCAGCTGGTTTTGTAGTTATTAAGCAAGATTACAAAAAAAAAATACAGTAATTACTTATGAGAGGTCAAAAGAACATTAGATAACAGCTAAAGAGACCAGAGGGTTACCACAACCAGAAAAGCCCATTAAACAAGGATATCACATGAAAAAAAAGGAAAACAGGGTCATAGTACCTTGCTAGTCTGTGGGGAAAGAAAAAAACCACACACTGGAATAATGGTGTGAAGCTGTAGTATTTACACAAACACATGGAAGACTTTCAAAGGCCTAACAGTAAATCATGAGAAGAATGTTTGACTTGTTGACCAGGGCACCAGAACATTAAGGATGAGCCAGTGCTGTTTGCAAGAGCTGAGGATGACTGTGTAACCCCAAAGCCAGGGAATGAAGAAAGCCACACATAGGCTGGACTTAGCCAACCCTATCAAGTGAAAACAAAGTTGTTTATCTCTATATAAAGGGTATCTGTAGGATAGAGCAAAGTAGACATGTTTAGCTGCACTTGCCATAACTGTTCATGTTATTACTGCAGTTCTACTAGGGAAAAAAAAAGGAAGTCACATAACACAATTGACATAGTTCAGCAGTGCCTGTGGCTGTGCTGAAAGTAAGAACTCTCCCTTTCCAAGAAGCCTGTTTGGATGCCCCCAGTGATTTTCCTGACATCACCTTCCTTCTTTTTAAAATGAATGTAACATAACCTTATTTTGTGCTGCTCCAGCAGTGCAGGAAAGCCAGAAATGTCTCCTATTGGGCAGCCTTGCCATCTTCCATATGGGGAAGCCCTAGGCTGGCAAAGAGCTGGCTCTGTCCCAGACTCCAGCAGGGTAATAAGTGTAGTCTATGTGAGAGCATCATGCCTGAGAGGTGTGGGGCTCTGCTGCTCTCTGAGCAGTTCACTCCCTGTCCTATAATCAAGCAATGGCAAGGCAAACACCAATATGGCTGTACTGAATCAACCCAGACAGGAAGCTACAATAATTCATTAAATAAAAAGCTAAATATATTAATTTCTGAGTTTGCAGTTCACCAGTCATGTTATGTTCACTGCACTGGATCCCTGATTTTCAGATTTTTAAAAAAAAGTTTAGTCCAGCTATTTCAGAACTAGAGAAAAACATGCTTGTGTTTCATCTGTAACTTTTACACTTCCCTTCCTATGAAAATATTATTTTATGCTTAGAAAGCATAAGCCATTTTAGGTCTCAAAATGCTTTATACATGTTGGTAAACAGATATTCACAAAATCTCAAAAATGCAGTGAAGTATTAAGGCCACTTTATCTTTTTGTAAACCGAGACCAAATTCAACTGCCTTCTCTAAGGTCCCACAAGAACAGTTTAACTCAAGACTCCCAACCCAGTCTTCTATATTAAACACACAAGCAAGAAAAGCTTTCAGTGTTTTTTTTTTCTTGCCAGCAATAGAAAACATTTTCCAATGTGTTACCATCTTTTTGCATGTAGTATCAGGTAATATGGGCATGCAGTCTCACTGTTTTTTTCCAAGTCATAAATGATGAAAGGGTAAAACCCATAGAAAAATTAGGAAAATACACTTAGCAGCCAACACAAGCAACACATAGGAAGTGCTGTAGGCAATTGGGTTTAGAAGTATAAACATCACATTAGTAGACCCATGAGATAGCATGATGTAGCCACACCTGGAGAGACACTCTCCTATTCCCCTCCCAATCCACTAATGAAAACAAGTCTGAAGCCAAAATGTGAAGATTCAACTGTACAACATCATTTCTGGTCTGAAAGGCTAACTACATCAAACAGACATAAAATAAGCTGGATTCACTTCAGCCAAAATATGTTTCCACTTGAAACAAGATCAAGTTCTGTCTAGAAGACCTTGGGGTTTTACTAGATGCTGTAAATCTGTTCAGCAGCTGTGGGTGGCACCAGTTTCACAATAAAGTGGACTATGGAGTAAGTAGGAAAAGTCCTAGGTAAAATAACTAAAAGGTGAACAATGAAACAATCATTAATCATTCATAGCTCTTTCCTGTAGGAAATATGTGCCCCTATTATCTGGATATCACAGTGAAATATTCACATTAGTATGTGGCTCACAAAATACCAAACACTTTCACTAGCAAATCATCTTTCAAAAATACTTTAAAAAAAACCCACAGCCAGAAAGAATCCTAAAAAACCAAACCATCCCACATCCAGCTTTTTCCCAAGAAAAGGGGTTAAATAAAAACCAGTTTAAAGGAAAAAAAACAGAGAAAACACGCTAAATATTTTATTGCATCACCAAAGTAAATACCTATATTCCTGTAACCCTAAGCATGCATAGATTTCCAACAACTGTTCTAGCTAAAAGTTGGCAAATTACTCCTAGGAGACTGTTGATGAGGCATGGGGCACTACACAACAATACAGACAGTGGAAACTCATCTGTGGGTGCTCCACCCAAATCATAACACCATTTATTTGAACACAGGAAAGACAAACCAGCCTTCAGCTTGTGGCCTGCATTAACCTCAACACCAGACAAGCTACTGCAACCAAGAAGGTCACTACAGAGGTCAGGCTGACTGAAACTAGCTGAAGGTGGCAACAGTTTGTTGGTCATCAGAGCATGTTCCAGTAAAAACCTTAGAGTTGATGATTCAGTCACTCAGGAGACTGCAAAACACATATTTTTCAGTCACATCCCAGCAAATACCATTGATTATAGAGAAAAATCCCTCTCATTAAGCTGCTACTAGTCTGATCTGTGGCACAGAGCTAAGGCCCACCTCTGCATCCCTTTCATGAGCCATCCTCTGCTCACCTCTTCCTTTTTGCTTACAATCCCACTCTTGTAGCTCTCCAGAATAATTTCACTTGTCATAAGTAACCTGTTTCTGAAAGAAGGATCCAAAGTAAACTATTACTAAATAGTTTCTATGCTAACATGGGTCATTTTAGCAGAACCAGAGTAGAATGCAACTACACACAAAATCACACCTGCATGTCTGGGGAAGAGGAGGAAAGACTGAGAGCAAGGGAGGAGCAGCCTGCAACGATTCCTTAATTGGCTCAACTTCACTTCATCTGATCACAGCCTCAGTAACACTGACAGTGAAAGCTGGAGCTTCTGTGAAGAGCTCCAAGCATGGTACTTTCTGTCTATCTGACTCGAATAACAAATCTGATCATGGGCTGAATAAATCACAGGGGGAAAAAGGGAACCCAAAATACCCCTGCAGTTGTGAAAAGAATGCATATTATAAATACAGGTCCCAAAAGGGAAAAGAAAACAAAAGCAAAGATAAGTATAACTCAAGTTTACCAGAAAAATGTCTGTTTGACAGCTGTGACAAGTTTAGAAGAAATAGCACGTGATTTCAAACAGTAGTTTTTTGCAGAAGAACTGCTCAATTGCTTTCAGCACCAACAAAAAAAAAAAGTGCTGCCACTAAATATTGCCAGAGAGTTGAAATTCTGTAGGTGATGATCAACATTATCAATGTACTTGTCCAAACCATTAGGAGGACATTATGGATCAGCTCTGGACTGTGCAGTCTGTCTAGTTTGCTAACATCCTCCAACACAGATTTCAAACTCACACAGACTCCTAATGCCCAATTCTGCCATAGTGAACTGCACCCAAGATTATAACTGGCCTTTTTGATTTGTTGTAGCACACATTCCTACTCTACACTTTTTGTTTACTAATATTTTTCAAACAGAGTGCAGCCTTATTAATAAAGACATGCTTTTTCTCTGGCCACAATCCTGCTCATGAAAAAGTACCCGTGATATGGAACACCTTCAAAAACAAGTCAGATGCACTTTGGGTACATTAAGGGCATGGTGAAGGATCCTTGATGGGACTGCAGTACCTTGTAAGCTCCACAGTGCTCAGTCCCCTCTAGAGGGAGTCCACTAACTGCTCTAAGGAATGGAGAACGCTGTCCAAGACACTGCACAATCCTTCCATCTCATTCTGCCTCTGCTTCTTTGATTTTTCCTCTGAATGAGCTGTATGATTTTGGGAAAAGAGCATCATTATCAGGTTTGGTTTCTTCAGAAGTTATTTACCAGTCAGCATTTTTGCATTAGCTTGTCCTTACTTGGTCTCGAACAGGCAGCTTTGCTATCATTAAAGCAAGTAGATTTTACAATATATATGTATTGAAACCATGACATATTCAATAAGAACCATATTCACACACAACTTGGAGAAAAATTTCAGGCTTGACTTCTGAAGGATTCATTCCAGATCTGCATGCCTCAGACAAATAGTCTATCCTTTGAAAGCTGACCTGAACAGAAGTACACCCCATCGTGGCAAGAGAAAGTGATCTTCTCCATACTGAAAAGAATTTTTAGCTTCACCATTTAAAATCTAAAAAATCATAACTTAATTTAGTTTTATAGATGTGTGTTTTTTTCATGTGACCAGACTCTGCTGCCTGCTCTGCCCATGGTGGAAGAATACCTGTGATGGAGTTTGGCTAGCACTCCAAAAATGAGCTAATTTCTTTTTTCAAAACAGGACTGTATTTGTTTCCCTAACACAGCACAAAAAGAGATAGATGATGATGTCTGACTGCTCAATGCTATACTTCATTTACATATCTGCTCAGTTAAAATAGTTGTATATGTCTTTTCTATTAAGATACACAGACACCTAATACTGAAAAAAGGTACTTATTGGAAACAAAACATTAACAGACTGTTCAAAAATTTTCTTTTTAGCTAGAGAGAACATTTTACAGGGAGAAGAAAAAATCTCAGAGCAGGTAATGGAATAGCAGTTTGATAATCACTGCTTAAATTAACAATTACTATCCTTATTCTAAGTACAAAGTAATCCATTGCTTCTCTGTAGCAGTAGCAAACTATTTAACTTCCTATGCTGGCCAGTAAAAACTACAATCAAGATTCCTCTGCATTTTCCCTGATTTATCTTTTTTTTAGGTATCAGTGGCCTTTTAGTGTCTGTTCTTCTCTTTATGCCATTCACTGTGGAGGATATAACTTGTGGAAAGAAATAAAAAGGTGCTTTACTTTCCCCTATAGATGCATAAGGCAAGCAATGACCCAGCCCTGCATATGCTATACATTACAAAGCTGTTATGCTTGCCCTGTCTCTTTTTTTTTTTTAATACCATATGGTACTAATTATCTTTGTGGGTACAAATAAAAATAAAGACTTCTTGAAACCACATTTGATTTATTCCTGACCACTGTAAAATCAGTAATAGAATACACTGTCAAACCACTGGCATGGAATGTGAATAATGTCTATCTTGCACTGTGAATTCTCTCTCATACAAACATATATGCAACTACATTGCAAAACATGAGGCAAGGAGAGTTATGCTGAAGTCAGGATTCCCTGTACACAACCACTACTAACACCAACCACACAAGCAAGCTTCACAAATTCAGTTATTCTAACACAAAGTCTCAAGGCACTGACAATGATGGGCCAGAGGACAAGAAAAGCTGGACATGCTAGAGAAAAAAGGCACATTGTTCCAAAAAGCCAAAAAAGCAAATTAGCATTTTGACATGGGCTCTGCAATGGCTGGTCAATTAACAGTACTGCCTAGGTTACTAGCAGCTCCTATTCAAGAAAATGGAGGAGTGGGGGAATAAAAACACCAAAACCCACCCTACCTAAAGCAAGGTGTTGTCTCTTCCACCATTTATCAGTCAAAAAGTGTTTCCAAAGTTAGACCCTAAAATATTAAGGTTCTTCATCAAAGTAGAAAATCACTCACAAATCCTCAATAAAGCTCTGTAGCTGAATATTCATATTATCCCAAAGTGCTTAGATTGCTTCAAATGGGCACAAGGGAAATTTGTGATGCTCAATTTGTGGTTAGTTACTAATGCAGCAACATTTTGCATTAATGAAACTCCTGATGTGCATTAATTACTGTACTGGCTTGTAACGCATTTTTGTGCCTATTAGTTTGCTAATACATAGAATAAAAATAATCATGTATGACTTGTGCAAGTAGGGAAACGTAAGCCACAGCTCATTTGAATTTAGAAAAAAACAGACTATATTAAGAAACCATGCAGTTTCTCACCAGTTACTCTTGTGCATGAGAAGATGCCATTAATGAAATGCATCAGCACATCTGAGTTCCTAGAAATGGACTTACCTTGGAGTCCCCAGAAATCGCTGTGATCTCAGTTGTTCAGCCACATACAAAGACGCTGCTGTTGCCAGTAGCTCTCTTCTTTCAAGATCTGTCAGCTTGTGTCCTAGTTTTCAGAAAGAAGTTTAAAAATAAAAATTAGGTACCACAGACCAACATAGTCACAAAAAGTAACAACTACATGCAAAGATTCTGCTCAGTCCTTACACATGAAGGCTATATTTTTTCCCTCTAAATTAAGATGAGGCTTAGCATAGCAGACACTCTGAGTTGCAGAGTTTAAATTGCATGTTTTCATACAAATCAGCCCAACAGTTAACAGTGGTATCTCTGTTAAAAACAATTTGACAACTGAAAGAAAAGAAACTGAAGGATGCTGCAGCATCCTGTTTTTGCTACTGAAATGTCACTGGTTGTGACTCAAATGTCACATATTGTGCCTCATGCTGGTAAAGAATCCATCTGTACATTAGAACTTACTCAAAATATAGAACACACTTTATCTTACAAAGGCAACAGATCTTCCAAACAAAAGGGACAGAGCAACACTACAAACCCAAAAAATAAATGGGGATAATCTACTCATCAGCCCTGGGTCATTTAGTGTCATTTGTGTAATCATTAGTTCACAGCTAATGGAGTCAAAGCCATGTTTGACACTTCATAAGCAGAAAGTGGCTCAAAGTGGTCTATGGTATGAAAAGTTGGCAAATAGGTGGCCAAGAGTAATGCCAGAGTCCAGAGGAGGGCCACCAAGATGCTGAGAGGGATTGAGCACCTCTCCTATGAGGAACAGCTAAGAGAACTGGGATTGTTCAGCCTGGAAAAGAGAAGGCTTCAGGGTGACCTAATTGCAGCCTTCCAACACCTACCAGAGAGATGTACAGAGAATATTTACAAGAGCATGTAGTGAAAGGACAAGGGGGAATAGATTCAAACTGAAAAATAATAGGTTTAAATTAGACATTGGGAAGAAATCCTTTAGTGTGAGGGTGTTAAGGCACTGCAATAGGTTGCCCAGAGAGGTGGATGGCCCATCCCTGAAAGTCCCAAGGCCAAGCTGGAAGGAGCTCTGAGCAATCTGACCTAGCAGAAGGTATTCCTGCTCATGGCAACAGGGTTGGAACCAGGTGATCTCTAAGGTCCCTTGAAACCCAAGCCATTCTCTGAGATGAGAGATGATTCTGTGAGAGAGAACAAAAGGACAAAGTACATTGTCCACAAGGCAGTGGCAGGAAGTTAAAATTGACTTAAAACAGGACAAGAAGTGCAAAGCTGAATCGTCATGAAGAAAAGAGGCAAACTTCATCCTTGGGAGAGACATTTTGCACAGGTGAAAGCAAGAGAGTTTCACAAGCCAGAAGGGGGGATTACACAATAAAGTTAACAAAAGATAAAGGTTGAGACTGAGAGACTTTGCTGAACTCAGTTACAACACAGCTCTCAAAAAGTGCTTTATGTGTACATATCACAGCAAATGCCATCATCCACAGCAAGTACAGATTTCACATGAAAGGATGGGGGAAGAGCTTCAGAAGGCTGTATCTCCCAGAAATTTGCTTTCAGTCCTGCAGCAGACAAACAGTTACACAGATCCCTTCTATATCTCCACCCTCCCATCACCTCAGTGCTATGGCATGTAATGTAAATTCACATTCCCCAGTACTGGCTACTGGCAAGTGACAATTTCTATCAGCAGCATAAAATAAGACTAATAAGAAAATCCAGAATGGAGGCTGCTGAAAAGGACTGGACCGACTTTACAGTAACAAATCCACAATTTCAAAACAGAAGGCCTTCTGCACAGCACTCATCATTCCACTGAGCATACTAAAAAGGGATAGGTAAAGAGGCTATTTAGAATCCACCTCAGAAATGCAACCATGCCACAGTGATGGAATACATTCATTACAGTCCAGCTAACAGTACAAAGAAGCTGTCACAGGCCAAGAAATGTAAATTTAAAAAAAACAAAAGTCAGAAAATTTGCATCAATCTCTCTTTAATTTAGTCCACGTTAACATATTCTGGCTGAATATTACTGCAACTTCCTTTGCTCAGTGTTTATTTTTTTTATCTGCCTTGAAATGGAAACTGTCTTCACTTCAACAAACACATGCAGAAATACAAATGCTAAAAGGCTGAGAACCTGGCTTCAGAAACAAACTCGATCTTTCCTTTGCCAGTTGCCAGAAAAACTGATTGCAAGGCAAAATTCAAAAAACACTGAACTTTTGTACTATTTATACATATATACACAAACATATATGTGTGTATATATATAAGCCTTATGTAATTATACAATGAAATAACATCAGCTAGCTGGATCTGAAATGTGCCAGTTTTCCAGTTGTTTACACGCAAAGGAGAAACTGAGATCACTTTTTCAAAACACCAAATCTAAAATTGATTATTTGTTTACATGTCTCAGCTAAAGATACATAAGGAATCTGCCCTAAAGCCTTTGCTTTTCAGTCCCCCTGCCTAACACCCATGACAAGGCCATCTGAAACTGCATGTTCCCACCTGCTCCAACACACACTGTTAGCACCAACTCAAATAAAGGAACAAGGTAAAACTAGAAAGATCCCATTTCAAAGTTTTTATCTCATGACCTCCATCTTGCTTTTGTGCTTGCTGTGCCACAAAAACTATTTTCTCCCTGTATCTTCAATAAAAATCAAGCTCCAAACAGTGAAAAACTGATCAAGAGTCACACTTATTGCTTTACTACTACAAACATGAAAAAAATATTTATCCACTTTCTCCATTTGTCACTATTTACACTAGTTGTGTCACAGATGTGGCAAGCAGAAAACCAGTTATCACTGTAGTATCCAATATGGGATTTCTGAGAGAGAATATAAACCGTTAACAGGAACATACCAACTATTAACAGGAATATTTACAGGAACACACCAAAACTATGGTTTGTTATCTGGCAATAAACATACAACCCTACCACAGAATGTCCTCACCACAACTATGGAGGCATACCTCAGAAGTTTGATTAAAGGCTTCTTCCTAAGGATGACAATTTACCTTTATTACACAGGACAGACTTCTGTCAGTACTGCCTTAGTTCTCTGAACTCCATCCCATTTCTCTTGCTGTCTGCTTTTGCTTTGCTGCTATGCTCAGCAAAATTTTAAACTGTTTTGAAGTCAAACTTTCAATTACATTACTATATTTGGAAATATACAAATGTTCCAGCTAGTAATACCTTTGCTTCCCTTCAAGTATTATTTCATTTCAGAAGGTACTCTTCAGGATTTCAATGGGGTGTCTTGAGGTATAAGTTAATATTCTCCACCAATAAAGATATAACAATGCAGCCTTTTCATGTCCACCACACAGACCAATTTGAAGAGTAACAAAGCTACCACTGGAGCAGTTGTCCAAGTGCTCCTTTGAAAGGGAGTGCAATGAGTAAGTAACAAAGGTCCTCCAACTTCCAATTTAAGAAGTTATACCATTGCTCCTCTCTGCTCCCATCACTGGACACTCCTGGCCTACACAGAAATTTCCTTTCCACAATAAAACATGGAACTGCCAGCTCCTAAATCTCTCTGCTTAACCTGGGATATTCTTCTGCATTATCCCTGAATTATCAGCTGAATTACATAAGGTGAATGCAAAACAGGAAGAATAGTTATAAAATTAAGTCAAAACTAAAGGAGTAGAAGCAGTGTTGTTCATATGATTTAAAACTAGACCGCACACATCTATTACTACTAAATGGCAGAGCCGTGGTCGGAAGGAAGACAAGGAAAAAGAGTATTTCTCTCCCATTACTCTGATGTTATGATTGCTTAAATCAATATTATCCCAGTATCCCCCAAGCTGAGTCAAAAAGGTTCATGCAATTACTTTACATAACCAACTTCAAATTAAATTACATAAAAGGTCATTTTTTCCCATAACAGTCTCATTTGCATTTTGTCCTAGAAACGTGTTTCCTACTATCAATTACAGGGAAAAAAAACAAAACAAAACAAACAAGCCCTGGTTATGTGCCCCAGTCAGTTACTTAATACTTGAAGAGTGACTGTTTTCTGATTGGGAAGAACAGAATAAAAACTAAAAGCGTAATGGGTAAGATAAAAAGTGCAATGCATAATTCAGATCAATACCAATGAGGCAATGTTTATAATATTCCTTGGTTCTGTTTTAGCTCAAGTTTTTCCCCAGTAGATTTTAAAGTTGACCATTACAGATGGCACAAGTAGGCTGAGGCAGAAAACGAAGTTGAATGTTATTAAAGGGTTTAATGTCTTGTGAAGTCAAGCAGAGCTTTGTTCCACCCAAACAGTCATGGTAAAAGACAGGCAAACACTGCTTAAGCAATCTCAAACCATTCAGAATAGTGAAGACATGTGTCTCAGAGAATTCATGATCACTCCTAAGATGGATGCTGCAGTATACAGAAAGGAAGCCTCTACTAGTTTGAATTATAAAGGATCTAGTGACAGACAAAGTGGGGTTTTTGCCTCATCTGCCAGAAAGAAGAAAGTATACTGTTGAGTCAACCTTTACAATCCAGTAGCTTCATAAAATGAAAACCAATATTAGATTCCAGTGCAGAGAAAATGAATGAAATTAGCAGCAAGCATTCTCCCTCTTCTAACAGTAACAGAGAGGGGAAGCTGCATTCCCTCCTCCAACTAATAGCAAAAGTCTCCAGAACTAAATTTAAAAGTCCTGTCTGCAGTCCTCATTCACCTAAAAAGCACTTTTGTTCATAACAGAACCATGGAATGACTGAGGTTGAAGGGACTTTGAAAGGTCCTTAGTTTATTCAGTGTATCCCTCACTCCCCACCAAGCAATCTCAACATCAAATTCAGAACAAGTTGCTCCGAGCTTTGTGCAGTGAGGTCTTTAAAATCTCCCATTTATGACCCCGGATTCTTGCTGTGCTGCTGTGCCACTCCTTGAAGAGCCTGGCTTCATATTCTTGGGAACCTCCTCTGAGGTCCCTGAAGGCTGTCATTAGGTCCACTGGAAGCTTTCTTGCTTTCAGGCAAAACAAGACTGGTTCTGCCAGCCTCTCCTCACAGGTCATCTGTTCCAACCCCAGCAGCATCCTTTCTTCACTAGACTTGCTCAAGTTTATTGCCATCTTTCTTACATGCATGAGGGGGGTAAAACTGGACATAGTATTCCACAGGTGGTATCAGAAGCGTTAAGCAGAGAATTGAATTTCATCCAATACATAAAATTATGATAAACACAATATATCTAAAAGCCTTCACCTCATACACAGTCTCTGGGGTCAATAAGCCTTTTCAGGAGAGAAATCCTTCCTCTTTATTCCTTTCTGTATTAGAAATAAAAAGGATTAACATAAAGGATTGTCCACCAGAATTTCTGCTCTTCCTCTCCACTCAAATGAGATAAACATGGTAGAAGAGGGAAAGTAAATTATTCCTTTTCTTATTTTTTTTCTCCTGTATTTTGAGATGGCTTCTGTGATAATCTCTTGGAAAATGCCCCATCTTTCATTTGCACAGGATGTGTCTCCCAAAGAGACCAACCATGTATTTAAGAGATCACTTAATAACAAGGAATAATGGAACATCAAGAAAAATTGAAGTGGGTAACACACAGGTTAATGAAAAAGTAGCCACGATGTTCCTAATAATTAATTTTTTTCTTAATTTACAGTAAAAAGTCTTCCAATAAAGGATTTATAATGGAACCTTTAAAAATGAGACTGGAAAAAGCACCTCTCATTTTACTCTTAAGACTCAAGTTAATATTTATACTTGAAGAAAAATGCACATAAGAAATGGGCCAGTACTTCATGCAGTCACCAGAGACAACACAGCTGACATTCACTACTTATCATCAAGGCAGATCAACAGTGGCAATTGTGCAGTTTGCAAAAGAAACACAATGGATTGTGCTTGAGCATTAATATAATACACATCTCTATTGAAATGCTTCTGTTTCTCAAGTTTTCCACATTTAAAACACTTCTGGTATGGATTCCTACTGTCAACAACAGCACATATTTCCTCATATTTTCAAATCCATGTTGGCTACACACTGCTCTAATTTTTCAGATTGTCATAGCTCTTTTTTTTTACAGTTATTCATCTTCTATGAGCAATATTAAGATATATGAAGCTACTTAATTTTCAAATCCTCCTAGCAAAGTTTACCCTGGGCATATATATTAAAAAATTACCTGAAGTGATTAAAGAAATTATATATAAGTTAATTTTTGTCTTTTTTTCTCTTGCTGAGCTTCTACCTGTCATCTGCCTGCTACCCTTGCTTACCTTCAACAGTTCCCATGTGAGTCCTTGGGTCTGTAGAAGTATCCTCAAATTCAAGTTATGGATTTCTTTTTAAGCAAGAAGGATTTGATCCAGTGCTAAAAGGGCTCTCAATTACTTTGGTGAGCTTTTAATCAATATTCATGAGTAAGTATTCTTGATCTGAAGTATGATGCAATAATATGTTCCTTTATTTATCATTAAGGCTAATGCATACTTGTGTTTGATATGTGAAAGGAGATGAGCAAGACTTTTCATATAGCAGGAACCAAGTCTAGTAATTTGACATGTGCCAGTCATTAGTTTCTATTATGAACTGTCACAATATCTGTTCTTGTGTCTTCTGGTGTCTAGAGCAAAGGCACTTCTTTATGAATCTGTTAATAGAATACTACCATTTAGTTTGTGTTTCTGTTGTTCCCAGTTGTGTGCCAGGTGAGGCTGCCTCCTCACAATATGGTTGGGCCTCTCACATCTTGTATCCTTGCCTTTTTCCTCCATTCCCCTCTCCCCACTCCCAGTCTGACACACACTTAGCACACCTACTGAAGTTCACCAGATTCCTTCATGAGCTAAGTCAACCCAGCAATTTATAAAAAAAAATACCCCAACAAAAGCAGCAACAGTAGAAAACTGCAGGTTTTATGGTGGTTTAGAGATCTGAATCTACTCAGAAAAGGACTGAATAGTCCCAGTTCCATCTGAGAGACAAGACATGAGATACTGTATTCAAGTGTCGGGGAAGGGAGAGAGACCAGCTACTGATGGAGCACTGAACCTTCAAGAGCAGATGATCAGAGTACCCTGGAATCTATGCTGGATGAAAGCCAGCTGAGTTACCCAAAGATTAGTTAAGTACATCCTAGCAAAGACAACAAAGGAACTTTTCAGCTTGAAGCATCACAAGCCCACTGCCACTCAAGGCAGCCAACACCTGTTCCTGTGGTCTCAGTCAGGAGCCAGTAACAAGCAGGATGCATTAATCCCACATGTAGGACTGTGTCTCACACAGAGTTGTCAATTACATCATGATATCAAGTAGTTCTGGTGCAAAGAATAGTCATCCACAAACTCACACACAGAGTCCTGAGGTAGGAAAAATCTGTTCTGCTCCTTAATGAGACTTGACTCTGGCAAGGTGCCAGTCAGGTCCAGTGACTGCCAATCTGGCAGTGCTGCTTCCAAAGTGGGATGATGATGCTGCCACATTGGATTAATGATGAATGGGAGAAAAGGAATCTCCACGGGATTCAGAAAGGACCCATGACTGATGAATTATAAACATTGTCTTTTTTTTAATAAGAAAGATGTTCTGCCTGCTGAATGCCAGCTGAGGTGAGAGACCTGTATGAAAGAGCTGAGTCTCTGACCACATAGGTCAAGAAAGTATCTAGAGCAGATTGGCAAAGACAGAAGACAACCTTTTAAAACTTGATCATTGTGAGGGGAAACCAATCTATTAATTTACTTACATTTTTCTACCAACCACTTTTAAATGTTTTTTTGAATTGAATAGTTTGGGATGTTGTAAAGAAATAATTGCATTTGTGTTTATGTTAACCTAGTGTATGAGTTAATCATTTCAAGATGATGCCCATTACTGTGTGTAATGAGTATTAAGACCAGGGTACTGAAATACTCTGATGAAATGTCAGATCCTCCAGACAAGGCTACAGTGAAAACAAAGGGTGCCAACAGGCAATTCTTAAGGTGCTACACAAAGTCACTGAAAAAGCAACAGTGCTGAGTAAAAAGAAATCTTATCTGACTATAGTTAAGAGTAGAAGTAACTGTCTGTAATGAAACACAATAGCATAGCAGAATCGAATTGATGTTTATTTTACATATTTTGTATGACCCAACATTGACTTTGGGTGTATTTCATTTACTATTTCATCATTAGAAGTATGCACTTTGCCTTCTTGAAAATAAAGAAATTAATTATTTCAACTTTATGCACTATTTAAAAACTGTAATTGCATGTATACACAGATATATTTGAGGAAAAAGTAAAGATGTGTCAGTCTAAAAACAAAGGAACAATAACCAGAAACAACACCACTCAAGAAAAGAAACATTTCCAAATGGAACAAACCTTTAAAACCATCAGGATAGACTTCAGGAAGGAATTTAGTGCTGATATCTCCTTGAACAAAGCGTGGATGGACGATCACTTCTCGCAGTAAAGAAATATTGTGAGCCACACCTGAAAACAAAACAAATAATTACAAAATCAGGTAACATTAATCCCAAATTACAGTAGGAAACCACTAATAAAAATATGAACTCTTATTTTTCTGGAGTAAAAGGCTTGTTCACAACTCAGATACCATAGTACTGATGTAATCAATGGAGATTTACCAGTTTTATTTCACTTCTGCCTCGAGACAGGTTCTTTTAAACACTCAGTTTAATTATAAAGTAAATAGTCACCTCATCAAGCTTAATTCAAACACCTAGTTAAATTAAGGACAGCAAGCACAACCAACAGAATTTTGGTTCAGTTCTAGAAGATGTAGGCAAGACCAGAGCCATCTCCATGAAATGACAAATTAATCATGACAGTAAATTGCAGCTCAATTCCAATGAACCCTGAATGGAAGATATGCACCATGCTACACCCCTAACATGGTAATGAAATGCAGTAAAAAATTTTACTACTTACATATAATTTTACAACATTTTTATCATTTGTAACTCATAAGAGACTCCCTTGTAACTTACAAAACAAAGAAACTTACTGTTTCCTCCATATGTACCTCTATCCAACCTTGCCTGGCCAATTCTTTTCTTGAATACCCTGGTTCCCCTTTAACACCATTCTATGACCCTGATATGCATATAGCCCCCCAAAATTATTTCTTCAATTAAAAAACTACTTATCATAGAATCTTTATAGCCACCTTTGTCTTTTAATTTCTCTGAATCATAGGCTACTTTATATTTTCTGAATTTCTTCATCTCTTTTCATTCCACTTCTCAGCCTGTTTTCTCCACCTCCTAGATGACTTTATTTTTCATTTAATAACTTTTGTGTAACTAAGTTAGTAACTTCATGCTAAACTGCACTTTGCAGAGGTACTTGCAGTTCAGCACTGAATATGATGGTCACTAAAAGTCATGTCACTGAAATGTTAAATATAGGTTCTTACAGGAGGTGGGAGAGGAATGGTGGTGCAAAATAAAAAACAATTCTTGAGAAAAAATTCCCTAGATCTTCTCCTTACTGCAAACAATTTTCAAAAATAAGATACTTTCCCTTTTGAGAGTAGCATACAGGTCATCTCTGGAAAGTTCAAGATTACACAGGTAAGAAAACCACCATCTTTATCTCCACTCTCTTTTCAATTTTAGAATGAGATCAAACAGAAAATTTGAAGAGCCATGAGAGTTCAATCCCAATATGAGTACATGGAATAATACTGGCTCATAAATATTAATATTTCTTAAGAGAAGGTGAAATAGACATGCAGTTCAGGAGCATTGCAGGTGTTGATTTATTCCAGATATGGATAAATGAGAAAGCTGCTATAGGAAAGAGGTTATCCAGCCTCAGCTGTGCACATTCTCATGCCTCTGGAAATCAAAAGTAATTCTCATTCCTTCCTCGGTGTCAGAGGAACAGGTAACTCCAAATCACATTGTGTTTGCCAGGTCAGAAATTTGGGCTTTAGCTGCACACCATTAAGTATAAAATGCAGAACACATCACAAAACGGTTTATATCAAAAATTTGTCTGTGCATCCATATCTTTTGGAAAGCACATAATTCTGAAATTCAACTTCAAATATGTTTATTCACAAGTTATTATGATTGTGATGACACAATCACAATTAGGGATGGGATGACTCCAAATTATCTGCACTTTTTTTCTGATAGCTCTAGTTTAAAATAGTATTGAAAAAGAATTAGTTGTAAACTCAGGTATTTCAACTGTGGTCAAGATCTCACCAAAGCAAACACATTAATAGACAGAGAATGCAAATTGCCGTGGCTATAGGAGATTCTTTTACACTTCTACTTCTTTTTCTTTTGTGTTTTTCCAGTTTAGAAGCATGAACAACGTCCTTGTTAATTTGAATAGTAAGTTGAAATATCCCAGAGACTTCATCTATTAAGTATAGCATCAGGACTATAATTAGAAGACAAAGAGAAGTTCTTCAATGCTGCCCAACTCTGAATCCTGGATTTAAACATGCTGCAATGTGTAACCAGATCATCTCACATTTTTCTTTCCTAAGCTGCTATAAGATCCCTAGTGAGATGATGGCTGATGACAGATGACAGAGCTTGATGTCTCAACTGACTGCCCCAAAAGACCTAAAATAAAATAAAAAAAATTGAGTATTCTTAATTATTTCCAAGTCTTGTGCATCTGAAAAATAAGAGGCTTCTGCAATGCTTTAAGCTACAAAATTCCTTTAATAAGTTCAACAGATCAGGCAAGCCTAGGTGTTTGGGAAGCAATATAACATGCATTTTACATACACAAATTAAATACTTATTACACAAGTTTGGCTTTAAAGTATCACGGAAGTTCTCAGTCCCCATGAACATTATGTGAGCAATGACTGCATGGTTGATCTGCTTCTCAAGACTGAGTTGACACTTTTAGTGATGTTCCAAATCATATGGCTTTAAAAAAAAATTACCAGTGTAATCCTTCAGAAGTCTAGAAGTTTGAGATTTGCAATTTAGCGTGACCTCTGTCAAAGTTCCTAAGGTCTCCATCTGTGTGTGAGTAACTACCAGGCTACAGAAATATGGACCCCTAGAGCAGCTTGCTCCTGACTACCTGCTGCTTCCAAAACACTGGCCAGACATCAGCCTCACACTCTCACAGGATCAAACACAGGCTAACAGGCAGGGCTTATTTCATGCAAAGTTAGACACTAAACTGAAGTATATTGTATTTGTGTTGCAGTGGTTTTCAGGGAATTTTTCTTTTTCTTGATCAGATCTGTAGTGTGCCAGGAACAAAATCACATTTGTTAGCCTGACAAGCCATGACATTTTCAACAAACAAACAAAATCCTAAACTATATCAATTTATTTCTCCTCCAGAAACCAAAATTTCACTTCTGCATCATGATTTTTACATCATTAAGGTTCATGCAGAACTGCAGTTACAGTTCTATTCTTCTTTCCTCTAAGTCAAAATATAATAAATTATAATAATCACTGGTCTTTGTACCTCGATTTTTTCATTTCACTTGGCTGTATTCTTCATACAGTATTACATCAGTAGAAGGTCAATTTAAGATATGCTTCTTGGGTTTCAATTTTTATACACTATTTTCCAGAATATATTTGTAAAAGAAAGCAGACTAGCATTTAAATTCTGGAGATATAATGAAATTGAAAGACCTACATATTCCTATGCTTTATATAGAACACCTAATCCTGAGGTTCCATTAATTTTCCAGTTAAACTGTCATTATTGCCTAATGAATACAGAAGCACACTAAACAATCACACTGTTCACCAGAGCTTATTAGCAACCCCTGTTTGAAGAAGCCATCATTAAAAAAAATTAAATTATATTCAGAAGAATTTACTCTCCATACTGCCTGTCTCTATCTTGCCTCCTACCCTTCTTCATTCTCTGCCTTAAAAACTTTGGTAAGTACACCAGACTTTTCACTAACTCACACACTGTAGCCTAACTCCTAACCAGTCCTCACAAGAAAACACAAAAACAACAATAAAATCCATTTTATAGAAAACAGTAATTTTTAACAGGTTTATGAAGAGGTTATCACACCACATTTTTACTCACTAAGAATTAGAACTTGGAATGCCAAGTCACAAAATCATAGGCAATGTTTTCACTATAAATATTTACTGACACTAAACATATTCAGTGTTGATTAGCCTTTTTACAGTATTAAGCTTCTGTCATCTTGATGCCTGCAAACACAAATCTGCATTTATCCATGTAAATTTAATTGGAGTCCTACATGTCCCTCTGTAGATAAGCAGTTGAATAGACTTAACTTGCTGATAATTTCAAATTGTGCTAAGTGGAACAGAAAGAACTTTATCTGCATACTTACTGACTGCAGAACAAACATGTGGAGTACAAGACTAGAGGTTTCTCTTTTTAGAAAGCCAGCAAAGCTAAACTATCACCCAACAATTTAAATGCTGAGTAAGAGTAAATGTGATGAAGCTTAGGAGGCATTCCAGTTATTTCTATAAACAAAATATAAAAAATATTAACTAAGGTCTGAACTGAGCATTATGAAACACTGATTATGCTACTGTTCACTTAAAACAAGACCATTATCAGACATGAACTTCTCAAGTCCATGATTGCTAGCCTCCATGTTTGGAATTCTAAAAGTTTTCATAATATTCCCCAAAACCCTCAACTGTTTGTCTTTCAAAGCTTGTGTTTTGCTACAATTCACTTAGAGCAGGCTACCTGCATACAAAGTCCCATCCCAAAAGCAAGGAAAAAAGGCTTTTTTAGCTTTGTAATTTTAATACACAAACATCCACATAAAATTTTCATGAGATCAGTACACCTCAGAGCTGACCATGCTTTCCAGTTAAAACTATAACTATTTCAGAATGTCTGGAGCTCACAGAGCTCATAGACCAGCATAAAGGGAGAAAAGGAAAAGCAGATAATATATGGTAATATCCTACTGTAAGATCATAAGTTCAAACTCAAACTAAATTTTGCACTGCATGTAGTTCTGAGCTTCTTAGTTAGCATAAGAGCAGCATTGTTGACAGTGTTAGCAAACATATGAACATTTGTTCAGTAGAGTAATTGAAAGCAGAAGCTAAGCAGGCTTTGCCAAGGACAAGTGAAAGAAAATGAATGGTTATTCTGCCATCATCTTCTCCTCAGATATCCCTTTACTCTAAAGACAGGGAACAGAACACTAGGACAACTTTATATCTAGAGAAATAATCACTTATTTTTCAATGCCTCCTCAATTAGGCACATTACATTTCTTGGTTTTCACTGCCACAGCTCTTTCTCCTCAATAGGAGAAAGGAAAAAATCATACAAACAAAAAACCTATCTGACAAAAGGTACCTTATTTTATTTCCCCTTCTGCATAAATAACAGTGCCTTCCTCTTTTACCTGATCAACCTGTACTACAATTGCCCTTCCCTCTCTCTTCTCCATATGACAGCAGTAGTCTATTACCCTTCCTAAAAATACAGGCACTAACATTTCACTGACAAGTTGCCATTCCCACTCCCTCCTTTGTGGCTTAAGAAAAGGAGATGAAAAACAGGAGCAGTATTTCAGCTCCAAGCTGGTGCTACAAAGCATCCTGAAACAGTCCCTTCTAGAGATTTTGAACTAAGGTTGTTTCTCTCCCATCTCCAATTTTCGTTTCCAAGTTTAGTACACTTGGGAGCCTGTTGGTCCCTGTTTCACTGGTTGAGAACACAAATACTCCTGAAGAACTACCAATCTGTCACCTCTGCTATACAACAGTTGTATAACCTATTGAAGCATTTTTTGAAAGCACAACCAAAAAAACACAAGGCTCATTTCATTCTTTTGTCAGAACAGACATTATATACTGTTTTTTGAAGGAAAATAGGTTTACACACAAACATTGTTTTGTTTTGTCAAAATACAGGAGAGCCTAAAACTTACAAGTATACTGCCATTGAGAAGTATCTTTCAAGACAGAAGTATCTTTTTAAAACAAAATCACTCAGTAATTTATGATATAAGTGAAAGTTTACTGTGAAAACCTTTGTACCTGAAATTAGTTTATTTGAAATAGATGATGAAATACTAAAATTGAAGTTGGGTGTTTTTCTTGTGCTCTAGGATGACACTGCTTGAGCAGAGAGGTTGGACCACATGATCCACTGTGATCCCTTCCAATCTTACTCATCCCATGATTCTTGGAAAGCCAAGGTGTTCTCACAACAGTAAGCAAAGCTCTCCTTTTTCCCTCCAATTAGTATGTTTACAGTCACAAAAGCTCAAGACAACAGTTTCTGCTGCCACTGATCTGGCAGGCCCCCACTCATATGAGAGAGTTAACTTCTACATTCCCCTTCCCCTCAAACATCTACCACAGTTATTTACCATATTTCTGTTTTATATTCTATGTTTGCTCTTTTACCTCACGCTGGAAGATTTCCCCACCCCCAGCTGATGGCTCCCTTATTTCTACTCCTTCTTGCTCTATCTGCTGCTTACTCTTTCCTCAGATGCTCCTTTTTCCACTCTTCTTTCTCCCAAATGGTCTACTACATTCCTCTCTTCACACAGCAAGCAGGCCCTCAACAGAGAAGAGTTGACTTTTTACAAAGACTCTCAAATTTCATGTTACTGCTCTACATTTGAATGCTCAGGGAAGATAAAAAGCAAACAGAGGTCAAAGGAAGGATTACGGGAATCTCTGCACTCAAGGATATGAGCTATCTGTCCAATCAGACCTCTAGTGAATTGATAACAAGTTCTACTTGCTGCATAAATATAACCATTTCTTTTATTTAACTAGATTTAAAAAAACTTTCAGGCACAAACTTTCCAGAACTTCATACTGGGCTTTATATATGCCTTCAAATGAACACACTATCTATGAAACTACATGACAAACACATACTAAAATTTTAGAAAAACAGAGAAGGAAATCACACTACATCACATTTGCACACACACTAGATACACTGAAAGGCATTCTTCAATGCCCTATTTCTGCAGTTCAAATTAAATAGAAAAAAAAACAAAACCAAACAAAGTTTCTGAAAACAGTACCATAAGAGACAAAGATGAACTGCTAACAACAATGCATGCTCAAAGGAAATAATTCGTGCTGCATCCCAATGAGCTTGACTGGAACTTTTCACCATTTACAAATTCTCCAGTAACCACTGGACAAAACAAGAAGTGTCTCTTCTTGAGACAAGTCTGGGTTGGACCTTTGACATTAATCAACCCTGAACTATACTGCAAAACTCAGAGAAGAACATTATGTAATTAGAGCCTTCCTCATTCAGAAGCTTTTGAATTCAGATCAGTTCTCAGTGGAGGAATCAGTTCTTGTCAGAATAATTTAGACTGTGAAGAACCTCAAAAGATCATTTAATCTAATCCACAACTCAAAGCAGCACAATCCTAGACTTTCATCTGTTCCCATCAATAACAATGGAGATATTACACAGGAAAAAAGATGGAGAGATTGCATTTCCCATGATCATGACACCACATTAAATCCATCTTGACTCATCTTGAGTTAGTCATATTCTTAGCATTTACCAATGAACAGACTGTAGAATTTCTTATTTCACTGTGTACAAGTTGTCACCAACCCAAACTGTAATAAAACATTAACGCAACAAGCATCTTCAGAGCACAGCATTGTTGCAAACATCCCAATTTGCTTTATTTAACACTGTTAATTAAGATACTGCTATTAAAAACACTATATGATGCAGCCTTGGTTGCTGATGGTATTTATTACTCAAATTTTGCTTAAGTCTGCTTTCTTTGCAAATATTAGACTACTACTTTACTTTAATTAATTTAATATCATTCATGAAGTTGTCAGGTAAATTTAACTGGGAAGGACAGCTAAACCATGAATTCAAGGCCAGGCAGTATCCAGTCCTAGAAAACAAATCAATAAAGACTGGTCTGGAGACTGGTTCCCTGTAAGTGGAATGGAGCTAAAAGGGAATGGGGTGACTTGTGGATATCCCAAAACTGCAGCAGTAGAAATTGAATGTTTGCTCATCCAGCCAATAGCCAAGGAGCAGCAGAGTCAGTCCTTGCCCTTCACACTGCCAACATGCCTCAGCCCAGCCTGGATGAGTGACCTCCTACAGGGTCCCTGTGCTACTTCAGTCCTGGATTTTCTGCTGGGACTGCCATGAATGACATTATATGGTGGCATTTGCTCCAAGCAGACATTTGTCTTCTAGGAACTGGATAAAGACCACTGATTTCACACAGGTCAGTAAGCAACCATCAAAATAGTAGTGACTAAAATTCCTTACTAACTTCTGTCTGCTCTGAACTGGTGACACAGAAGTGATGTGGAAGACTCCATCCTCCATTAGCAGTCCCTAAGCTACCCATTAGATGGTCCTTGACCTGTTACCCAGTCACCCCATACCCCATTCCCACCCTAATGTGAGTGAACGAGCATCTCTGTTTACAGAAACAGCAATCCTTAGGAATTTAAATCTAAAATTCTCACAGAGTATATCATCTGTACAACTGACACTGACTTCAGCTGGTATTGCTTATCTAAAATGCTTTGTAACTCAGAAGTTACTTTGTTACTTACAGGGAAAAAACCACTATGTCTCTAAAACACAATGTAAATATAAATGCTGCTTTCCAGGAAAGCAGGGGGACAAGAGGGCTGTGTTGAGAAATAGGAATCTGAAGCACATTATTCAGGACAACTATGGTAGTGTCTAAATAGTCAGGTACAAGCTCGCTATTCAAACAAAGTCAAGTAACTTCAAAACAAGGTAAAAAATTATTCTTTCTCTTTTACTACTAACAAAAACTCAAGTATGGAAAAGACTTCATGTGAGGACCTTTACATAAGATCAACATGGTTTAATACTGTGTTACTTGGGAACCCTACATTGTAAAGCGAAAATACACACACAATCATTTTAGGAAAAAAAAAGAGGAGTTCTGCACACACCAATGCAGCTTAGAACATTACAGATTGGACAGTTTCTACTAACTACCCTACCAAGAATCATTCACACCAGGCAAGAGAAGAGAGACTTTAATATCCACAAATGTTCCATTTTAAATAAACACTGAGTAGAACCTACCAGCTGTGTAAAACTACACAAAAATCCGGGTGGTTTTCAAATGGAAACCACTGGTCACTGCAACTAAAAACGTGTTCTGAAAATTCATCTACTTTTTGAAACCTGTGGTACATCAAGTTTTGTGGTTTGCAGTACTTTACAAAAAAAATCATTCCCCCTGTAGTTCATTAATTACCTCTTTCAAAGTTTTTAATAGATGAAGAGCTTTTTCTGAGATAGAAATACTACAGAGACATCAGATATGATCACTTAAATGTATACATGAATACAAATAAAGAGACTGTAGAAACCTCAAGAATACAAATCAGTACTTTTCAGGTGTAAGGTGTCCTTCAGAAGTGTTTATATCTCGGTGGAATTGTTATTAGGTATATAAACATCTACGTAAAACACTTAACCACAAATAATCATATTCCCTCCCACATTACAGCACACAATAAAAGACAATGCTCCACAGACATTTGCAGTATTCCCATTAAACATAATGCATTTAGCAGCACTTGCTATTAATGCAACTGAGTGAATCCAGAGCCTGTCTCCATTAAAAACAACACCAGCAAATCCCACTTCACATCTGTCTAACTATAGCAGTATAAATTTCTCTCATATAAATTTACTCAGCTGTTATACAGCAGGGGTTTACATCAGCACATTGTACTGCAATAGTCTAATGGCTCAAGTTGCACCAATATAAATCCATGTTAGAGTTAGCAGTTCATTTATAGTGGCTAATCCTACCATGTACTTAGCTACACTCTGGTAGAGGGATGTTCATTTTCCCCTAGATAGATAAATCTTTTGAGTTTGACATGGCCTCTGTACTATTCTGCAGCCCAGCATTAAAGACAAATTCAGTTTTATGGAAACTTCACAGAAGTTTTTATCTCTCTTATCCTGAGTTGTTCTTACTATTTTGCATAAGACACAGAGGAAGACCTAAAGATTTCTCCTCCACAAAACATTACTTCCCTTACTGAAATTAAAGAGGGGAAGTGGTCAGGGCTGATTCACCCCTGCTGCTTGGAAAGCCTGGGAGAATGGCCACATCTGCCATGCAGTCAGAGAGCAAGAGTTGAAACACATGCTGATCAACAGCCTACATCTGTATTTGCCCAAACCTAAGCAGTCACCTTGAAAATTAGAGAAATATGTATATACACAATCAAACACTGCATTGTGACAATATTTAATTGCAATCAATGTATTTAATGCATTGGCATTAATACATTGGCCATAAAATGGCAATTACTTTCAATTTCTTACAGTGCAGTGGCCTTTTTTTCCCCTCTACAATATAATAAATCAACTACATACTACC
The DNA here is from genome assembly GCA_013398175.1 of Climacteris rufus. Taxonomy (NCBI): domain Eukaryota; kingdom Metazoa; phylum Chordata; class Aves; order Passeriformes; family Climacteridae; genus Climacteris; species Climacteris rufus. The sequence goes on from VZRZ01008040.1 coordinate 1,250,550, forward strand.
ATTTATAGAAAACTATGAGTCTTAAGAAAATTATTTAAATATTTACCTCATAATGTTCAAGGGGGAAAAAAATAAGGAAAAAAGTCTCTTTAGATTTGATGTATCTTCTCAGTGTAATTAACACAAGTTTTTCCTGTTTTAATTTGCACTTAAGAAGTGGGAACTTTACTCAATTTGCTAATTACTACATTTTCAAGCTGCTTTCTTGAAATAGATGACAGCCTATCACACTAGGAATCCAAATTTCCCTAGTTACCTCGAATTACGTAATTGTCCAAAGCATCTTCCATTCTTTTCAGTGCTTCAGCTCTATTAGAGCCATAGGTAATCAGCTAAAGAAAAAATAAAATGTATTTGCATTACCTAGAAATTAAATGTTTGTCTATAGAATTTGAATAGCATTTAAAAGTTAAATAGGTTTGTAGAACTTTTGCAGTCATAAAACCATTTCTTGCACATTACTGTGTTACACAGGCTCCCTGAAACATCAAAAAAAACCCCAAGATCTCTTAAGCCATTCAATAAAAGACCAATCACTTTTCCTTCATAAAACTTCAAGCATCTAAACAAGCTCTCAGAAAATCAGAGCAGAAGTTCAATATCGAAGTTGACTCTCCTAATGCCCAACGAACTCCTAAGATACAATTTTTTTGACAATTGAAATCTGACTATCATGCCATATTTTAATTTTACTAATATATCCGTGATGAATAAGAACTAACACTAAGAGACACTATCAACTATTTCTTTCAATGCTTCTTTTTGGAAGCCAGAATTATTGACACTATAGGCTATGTTAAAAAAATATAGATTGGCAGCATCTAAGTCAGATAATAATGGCTGGTGTTTAAATCAGAATCTTCTTAATAATTAGAAACTGCAAGACAAACAATTACACTGTCAAAAGGTAAAAAGAATTTTATTTAGAATTGACACTAAATTTCCTCTATTCCACATCTTCCTTAATTTCTTTTATATTCCGTTGAGGCATGTTATGCCTGGCACCTTTAAAATACTGATTTACCAATCCTTTAATATGCTCTCTCTCCTTTAAAAGATCTATGCATAAAATCAGCACTCCATAACTTTAGAATATTGAAAAAATAATAATCAACTCACTTTTGAGATCATGGGATCATAATAAATGCTAATATCACTTCCTTGTTGTATGCCACTGTCAACACGCACCTTCAAAAAATAAGAAATAAAAATAATTATATATTAGTGGGGAAAAAAAAATTTCAACACAAGGATCAATTCTAGCCCTCAGCCTTAAACCGTAACACCCACAATGCTTATCACATACATTTTTTCCCTCTGGAAAGATTAGAATAATTATTTGTTTTCAGAGAATATAGAAGGAGGGAAGGAAAGCTTTTCCCTCCACCAGGAAAAACATTTGCAAGTTATTCTCTCCTTTATGAGACACTTGACTGCAATCTTGAGTTGATAGCCAAAATTCTTTGTTCTCTGGAAAGCACAGTAAGCACACTAAATTTGATGTAAGAATTTCAGCTGTGTTACACACTTGCTTCAACTCTAAACACATCCAATTCCAATTTAATCCTTGGAATAAAATACAGTTGTAATTATTTTTCTGACTGACACCTGGCATGAAGGATGACCCTTATAATCACACCCTTTCTGCTTCTATATGTAATCACATCCCTCACGTTCTGCTACAGCCCTTCCAAGGGCTTCAGTAGGAATAAGTAGGGAGCATTCAGCAGGAATTTTGGAGCTCTGCTTATCAGCTCCATAGGAATACTGAGCCTGTGGTTTTCATGTCTGTAACACTTTCCTTCTCTGTCTCACCCTCTCAACTGTTAAACATTATTTTTTTCTGTTGCTGCTGTTCCCCTGAGGCTTTAATGTTTACACAGCTTTTTCCATGGCTTTGCTTTGTAAGGACACAGCCCCAATTAAAGCTCTGATTTCTGCAATATTCATGGAAAAAAATAACACAAGTTCAAAAATTTCTTTTGAAGAGGCTGATTGCTGTTAACCAGCCAACAAGTTAGTTTGTATATTGCTGATTCTTGTTTTCATCTCAGTTTGATTTCATCACTGTAACAATGAGGTTAGCCATATAAAACTTTTGAAATGAGCAATTTCTGGGAAATAAATATTTATTAAATTGCTGCTCTTGAGCACTGGAATCTGAAATATTTTTTAAAAACTAATCAAAATAACTCAAGTGATAAATGCATTCTGGGGATCACAAGGATGGAGGGCTCTAATCAAAGCTGTTGAAGCAGCAGGGCTCCGATATACTGCATTGTAAAGGGGGTGGGAAAGAGGGTCCTGGAATCTCACTTAAATCTTCACCTGTGGGAAGGAACCTTTGTAATAAACAGCAGCTCATCTGTCTGCAGCAAGGCAGAAAAAGGTCAATGCAACGGCTGTTAGGCCTTTAATATTTTAATTTAGGCAATTATCAAGGGACCACATGTAGAACCTCTTGTCTACAGAATCCACATGAGGGCATGATGATGACTTTATTATCCAAATGACATAAAAAGATACCCTAGCAGGTGTACTCGCTTTCTTCAGGAAGAAACATTGTATGACTAGTTTTTAGGACATTATATTTATTCTAAGAAGAAATTCACTTATTCACATATTTGTATTCATCTACTTAGATTTCCACATTTATATATATATTTTTTCTCTGTATTTACTCATATGTAAAGGCAGTATCAGTTCTGTATCTCTTTAATCACACCATATCTGAATGTGCTTCATCTGTGCTTAACTGGGCTCCCCACTACTCACATCAGGTACACTTAACATTATCTACTGATGAGAAGGTAGTTCAGACATGCCATGATTACAGAAAAAACATGCAGCATATTTCTCAGCTTCCTTTCTTCCAATTGCTAAACCATCCTTCCTCACAGAATGGATGCCTACATATGAAGTCAATTAATATGTTCTCATATTTAAATCAGAAAGAATTCATTTACCTACTCAGTTCCAGATTAATACTCAAATACATACATAAGACAAGGTATGACATACATACTCCACACATACTTGAACTATACTGTGACTTTTGTCTCCAAAGTAGCACCTATAAAGTCATTGCACACAAGTGTTCAGGGGTGCTTTACATAGGCATATGTGTGCAAGTACTGACACAAATATATCATCTTTTTCACAAGAAAAAACATATGAAAGGTGCATAATTCAGTCTCACAATAAGCAGACTAGTCAGGCCTTAAAGTTAACGTAAGACTTCTGAGGCTACCAACCATATGCTCCACTTGGCTCCATGTTTCTGTTCATATACAACACATGGACATAACCACTACTTAATTCACACTTTTCCCTAACTACCACATCCTAAAAAATGAGAAGGCTATAGTGAGATTTTAAAATTCTTTATAAACTACTTAAACTACTGCATAATTTCCTTTAAAAAAATTGGGAGTCCTTTGTAGTTTAATTTTCATAAAATAAACTCAAGATGACTAAAAAAATGACAGCAGAAAAGAAATACATTTATACCATCTTCAATTCTCCATGTGGTGCTCACATTTTCAGAGCCTGGTAACAGTAGGTGATTTTATAAACTATATGGTGTGACAGAACTTAATGAATATTGGATGAAAAAGAAACCCTAATTCAACAGATACTCACTATAGTGTGCTGAACATCATAAATAATATAAATATTTATTAGACCTCCAGCATTTGCTTCTGTTTAACATATTTCCTTTCTTTTACTCAGTATTTAAGATATCTAGGAAAGGCTAGGGTTCAAGATCCTGCTGTATCCTAGGGCTCATTCGTATTACAGTCCCAACACTTTATTCCTGTTGCATTATCCTTATGTGTTATTACACTAGGAAACAGTGAAATGAAAGAAAAAATGCTTGGGGCGGGGAAGAAGCACAATCTATGTCTCAGTCCTGCAAGGAACTCTTAAAGCATCAAATTCCACTTAGGAACACATACAGATTCTAGTATTTCTCAATTCTTTGCTATATCTGAGTCTAAGAATTTTCTCTTCCTGGTAAGAGTCATTAAAATACCTGGCTGCTGATCCTACTGGCAGAGAGCAATGCTGGAGCTCTGCACATACAGTGGAACATGTTGTGTACAAACACCAAACACGAAATCACTGTCATATTACAGGGGCTGCTTTGTGGCCACCTATCTTAAGCCTCACTAACAATGACAAAAAAAAATGTGGTACTTACAAGCACCGTGTTCTGAGGAAATTACAAGCTATGTGACACAAGAACAGCCATCCCATTCCTCTCTGTGGCTAAGCAAGAGCTCTCACACAGCCGTGCACACCAGTTCCTCCAGCATGAGCAGGTGATACACAGGCATGGTAGGCAATCAGAGCAAACTTGGAAGAAACAAACTGCAAAGACATTTGGCAATACACTACTCCTAAGCTGAACTCTGACACGCTACAAGCCTCTGCTAATTTTTCTTAAGCCAAATTGTTGACATTTCTAAAACTTAAAATGCAGAAAACAAACAATGTGGCGCAATGGGCCTGTAATGCTGTACCTTTTTAGTCATATTAATTTTGTTCTTAGCAGCATGACATTCTCAGGAGAGAAATCAGTTTCATGGTGGCAGAAATATATGTATTAAGACACCAAATCATGAGTGTCCACATAAAAATAGTTTTTCTAATTTTAATATGACAGTAGAAGTAAACAGGAAGAGAAAGCCTAGACACTCCATATGAGCTCCTCAAACCATTGCTCTGAAGCCCCCAGTGTAATTAAAATCTCTTTCTTTGGTACCACAATGGACCACGTGAAGCAATCAGGCATCTCCCACCCTTCATTTTCAATTCACCTCTCCCCCTAAACACAACTCCCAGCCCACCCTGTCTACCTGACAAGTGACAGCCCAATCTGATTAAATGCTTGCAAGGGAGGGGACTCATGGGCCTCCATGACAGGCCAAAAGTGATCACCATGGAGATACATAATTACAGCTGTCAACGCGTCTACTGTCCTGCTGGCATCAATTTGATTGCTCCCAGCAATAATGATAGACAAAGCTTAGTGTGCACTCTCCTACACCCAATCACTTTATCTATTCCGTGGTCCATTTAGCTGACATGCAACATTCACACAAGCAAATAACAGCAGTAAGCAGAACATTTAAGGCATTTTAATTGTTTTTTCTTTGTATGGATGGCTCACAAGCGCAAATGTTATTACATAAAACTCCTGCTGCAGCATTAATTGAAGAAAGATTTGGTGGGACAAAGACTGTAGGGGGTATAGTTTGTCCATTATCACTTGTACTTTCAACAGGTCTCACGTTTGCAAAATTGCAAATTGCAAAAACTTGCAAGGGCAAAATGTTTGACATCCTGTTAGCTATTACAACATGGTGAAAACTTCTAACAACCACTGGAGTATTCATTATAAATTCTTATTAAATACACTCTTTGTTTCATTAAAAAGAAGTTTAGATACATTCAATGATACCTTTTTCCCTCATCTCCTCTTTAAGAGCACATAATGCCTTTTAGATCTTCACAATTTTTTTCTGCTTTCAGGCTTTGAACACAGCATGAAGCCTTAAAGACCAGAAAGGGTCAGGTCCCTTCGGAAAGTACACGGGCAAAAACAATTTAAAAAGCGAAATAAATCATATATCCAATAACAACTCCACATTTAAGATTCCTCTTGTAATCTCTGAGTATTTTCCGTGCAAGCAATCAGACTGAATAATTGTATTCACAGATGGTACAGTCTCATCATTCCACTGACACAGTGTTACTCGTGTATATGTGCACTTAAAACTTCAGACTACCTTGATTTTACAGAAAGGCAGTGTCCTTGCTCTTTATACATAGCAGAAAATACTGTTTGTTAAACAGCCATTCCATATAGTTAGACTGTGTCCTGCAACACATAATAACCACAGTAAGAAACTCCTTTTTAAAGTCCACAGAGCTAAACAAAAAGCACTGGCAGTTTCTCCCCAGTTGTCTATGCTTAAAGAGCTGACTCAACAGTGCACTGTCCTTTCTAGTGGCCACAGTACATTTACTAAAGGTGTGTTTGAAAAACTTAGCTGAAAGTTACAGAACAAATTATTTCAATATGCAATGGTTTTCTGTCATAGCCAATCTGAAAAATTTTAACCCAGTTTGGAGCTGTTCATTTTTAAGAAGTTTTTCAGTTTGTACAAACCAATATTGCCATGTCCTATCCCCACTCTGGCAAAAAGCTGGAAAAAACGCTTGGTTTACAAAGCTGCTGAATATGTCTATAAGAGACACCCAGCACCTATAAAAACTAGAACAGAGTTACTTACATTTGGCACATGCAATGGTTCCTGATACTGAGACAGTCTACCAATGGATGGCAGGCCAAAAGATTTGTAGGGGTCCTGGAATAAAATTCAACACGAGAAAGCATTAAGCTTTTACAGATGTAGAGCCGATAATGTTTAAAAGCTGGAAGTCTAACAGAAACTGCTACTGGAATGACTCTGTTTTCTTCCCCAGAATTACATGTGTTGAAGAACATTTCTGCATCCATCTGCCCCTGCATCTCCAAATAAAGAAATGGAAGTATATAAAAACTCTTGCATCAATAAAAAAGCAGGAAAGAAGTACTCTGCACACCACCAAATACAATACACCACCAAAATAAAACATACGAAGATGACATTTTCATTAGCTACACTGTACCTTGGGAGAAGGATGGGAAAGCATTCAGAAGGGTGGGATTAAAAAGATTATAACAAAAGAATTTCTGAGAAAAGGACAGTTACAAATTCAATCATCTGAAGAAATCAAACTGATCTTTATACCACTGGAAATCTGCATAATGTACATAATGTAACACCAATATAAACTTATTAGGACAACACATATATGGGCTACAAAATAATCAAATTCATGGCAAAGTAGTTGGATTAATTACTTATAAATGTGGGGGTATTGAAGTTGAACCAAAAAAAAGCCCAAGCATCACTTAACTCCAGGGTAAAGCCTGCTAATATTCAGAATAGCTTCCATGCCAGTCACAGGGCAAATATTTACTCTCTATAAAAACAGTCGGTAGAACTTCCAATCAGTAGAGCAATTTGGAGATTGTCATGAAGGGGTAAAAAAACAGCAATATAAAATAAGACGGTCTAGGTCAGAAAAGTTAAGCAAGGGAAAAAACACCTCAAGGTACTGAATTATTTCTAAAAAGCATTAAGAGTTACTTAAAATGCTCCTGAAACTAAATGCTGGAAGACAGGCATTATTTTCCAGGCCACATCCCTGAAAGTGTTCAAGGCCGGGCTGGATGGGGCTCTAAGCAATCTGGTACAGGAAGGTATCCCTGCCCATGGCAGGAGGGCTGGGACTGGACAACTTTTAACTTTCAAACCACTCTATGATTTTTTTTTTTTTTTACTTAACAAATCTTCATTTTCACGTATGAAAAATTACAGCAAAAAGACATTACATCAAACTGTCATAAAGCTGCTCGAAAATGGGGTTTAAGTTTTCACAAGCTTTTTTAAGGTGAGACAGAGACTCATACCATAATTATAAAGTTATTCTTTTGGAATGTACTTTGAAAGTTTATTCTATAGACTCGTTTCAGAAGAAGTGTGGCTAGGTTTTTCAACAACTTTTCAAAAGTTTTAGTAAAACAACTAATGGCTGAATTTCAACTGTCTTTTTAAGTCAACAAGTTTCAAGTTCACACATATCAGAAACCTGGAAAGAGCAGTTAATTCTAGCAAATAACTCCAGCTTCATTAAATGTGAACTGAACGCACAGGCTTATTTCTGATGACATTTGCTTACTTCTCTCTTTTACCATCTTTAATTCGATTTTCATGGAAAACCTACGTTGAAATACACATCGTATTTTTAATTAAAAAATAAGAACTCCACAATTCTACAAAACCTCATTAACCATTCGGTGACATGCTCTAAATCATGACTTTCACATGATATTCCTTGGTTTCACCTTGGCATCTATCCACACCTGGGTATTAGAATGGCACAATTGAACCACCTCCCCTCCTCCCCATTACCGCTCATTTACCTCAGCGTAAACTCGACATTCAACTGCCCAGCCCTTGATGGGAATATCAGCCTGCCTGTGCCTGAGAGGGTAACCCTTGGCAACACGGATCATTTCTTGGACTAAGTCCAGCCCGGTAATGCATTCTGTGACGGGATGTTCAACCTGCAAGGTCAAGAATTGTCAGTCAGTAGATAACAAAAAAAACAATCAAAAAGGATCACCTCTCTGTAAACAAACACGGATAAACAAGAAATTTGACCAGCCAAAGAAGAGAGAAAGAATATGTTTCTATTTTGGACTTTTTCCAACAAAAAAATTCTACTTAAACTCCAGCAACCACTGTCTTTGCATGGAAGACACACACAAAAATAAAATAAATAGGAGACTGCAATAACCAGGGCAGCATACAAAAGGAAAACTAGAGAGGTGACTTAGGAGGATTTGGGGCTTTGCAGAGGTTTTCAGTTTGCTTGGGGTTTTTTTCCATTTATTTTACAAATTCAAATGCGGCCGGTGACAACGAGGTAGTTTTTCTTTGTTTGCGAGCTTTTCCCATTCAATTTTGTTTTGAAGACACTCACGCTGTAACCATAAACATATTTTAACTGAAAATCTCCAAAGTAGCTGATAATCAAACCCATTCTGCTACACTTAACATGGCACATACAGGAGCCGCTACCAATTTTCCACAGAACCAGCGTAGCCTGCATCTCAGCCATTCGCCTTCTTTCACTAACCTGTCCTGACAAGCAACCAGATTAGCGTAATCTCGCATCAGCGCAGTGTAGCAGAAATGAGCAGATGGATCCTTCATTTTTTTTTCTTTTCCCCTCCTCCAGACTTATCTGTTTAGTGCTTAGCATGCACAATAGCTGGGCCGGGCCGGCGGAGCGGCTCTGCGCTCTCAGCAAATTGCCGCTAACGGCTCCGGACGCGGCTGCCCTGGGAATATCCATCGCACAAGCGCCTGCACACCCCGCTTCCTTCAAATGGGGCTGCAAAGGAGCACATCCATTCACTTTAAAAAAACCCTGAACTAGGCATGGGACAGCAAAAAAGCACCGAAAGATAGGAGGAGCACACCGTGTTCAAGTGAAAGGTAGGTATGCTAAACGCGTGTTCTTCACCGTACAGGTTCGAGTGAAAGGTAGGTATGCTAAATGCATGTTCTTCACACAGAAACAGCTCAAATGCCTTCCTTCTAGAAATTATGACATTTTTATCCTAAAACGTTTGTGCTCTGAGGGTCAAAATACCTCAAGAAAACGCACTTTGCAATTGTTTCTCTGTGGTGACACGTCATACCATTTTCTGACACAGGAAAAGGTCACTGACCAAACCACTTGTCTTTCTTCCTTCAAGTATATGGTATTAAGGAAAACATTTAGTCATTATAACAACATTGTGGCTTATCAGAACAAGTAGATGCTTTGGTCTTTAATAAAAAAGCTTTGTAAAAATAAACAGATGGCATCCATAATTAGCCCTGTGTGTGCTGTGAGTTTGTTTAGAGTTTCAACAACATTTTAAGACGTTTTGACATAATTTTAATGACAAATCATCACTGAAACAAGCACCTATTCTTTGAAGGACAAAAGTGACATTGAAATGGGACTCTGATTATACAGTTTAAGGATGTACCTTTGGGATTCAATCTTGATTCTACCTAACACATGATACTCTCCAGCATGTCAAGCTTAATAACAGTATTTTGAGAATCTATGAAACATCTCAGTATCTATCCTGCAGTGTTAAATTGAAGCAATTCAATTTCTATTAAGACCTGAAGTTTTAATAGAAACTTCTCAAGTTTTAATAGAAAGTTACTTATCACACATTCATATTTGGACAACGGAACTTATTTTCCTACTTTGGAATTTAAGTTTTAAAAAATTACCTTTGAGCTGAGAACATGTTTGGAATTTTAACATTCCAGATAATTAAAATACTTTTTCTTTTCCCAAAGACATTTGCATTATTTAGTTATACTGCCATTTTTCTTGGATAGCAATTGGCATTCCAGATTCAATAGCTTCATTGTTGTCTTCAGCTTTATTGTTGATGATCAAAATAAAATGGAATGTTTCTGAAAAGAAAAATATTTTTGTTGTTTGGTTCTTATGACTCACAAACATTTATTTAATCCATTCTTCAATACAGATCTTTGACTTGGTCAATATTTTCTTCTGTTTCTTCAAAATACTCCCTTTGTGTCTCCACACAAAACAGCATTCAGAAAATATGTATAGGAAAATGTTTTGAGGAGTTTTTTTTGGGGGTGGAAGAAGTTCTACTTTCCTTTAGAACTCTGCTTCAACTATTGCTTTTTAGGCATAATGAAGACAATTCCAATCATATCACTAATTTGGGGTACCAAATACATTTTAAATGCAATTTAATATTCATTAAGACCATCAGATGACCAAAACGGGGTAGAAAAGAACTTTAATCTTGAAATCTCTACAACAATTATAAAGCTAATTCACTAATGTAATTGTATCTGTTCTAAAATCACTCTTAAAAGCTGGACTTCAACTACTTTCCTCTTACTTTTCTACTTTCTGCTTCAGGTGTCATTCTTATTTTGCCTGCCTGTTGCATTTTTTCTATTCATTTTATGCTATATCCCTTCTCTATCAACAGCATTTACTTGCCAATTTACAGAGAATAAGTCAAGTACCAAATTTTTGAAGAGATGAATGCAAGTCTGCTCACAAATAGAGCTGAATCACACTCGATGGATCAACTTCTTTAGCTTTAGGCCATACTCAATTTTGCAGTCAACTGATCCAAGATGTTGCCAGTGAAGCCTGAGCCATTAAGGTAAAGCCAGTGGTGGCATGGTTATACAATAATGAGCACATTCACACATCATTGCTGTCCTCAACACAAGGGGCAAAATCAGGCATGTCTGCTGCAAGCAATCTACAGATCATAGCTGTATCAAGGCAGCTGTACCTTATTCTCAACAGAACAAGCAAAAAAATTGATCAGCAATAACTCTCAATTAATTAGCTGTCAAAAGTAACACCTTTACCATCAACTCCTTCACTTATGCCAAGTCTGGTCATAAACAGTTTATAACAAGTTTTCATTTCAATGCACTTAAGCACCTCCTTTAAAAACTCTTACTCCTAACTCTCTGTAAAATACCACTTATATTCCTGCTTTCAAGTTTACAAAGCTATGCCTGCTGTGACCAGCAATAGCAATACAGAGTAAAGGGAAAGTGCCTCCCCTTCATACTGGATCTGCTGCTCTTCAGACATCTCACAACAACCAGATTTCCTGTGAGCATTGCAAGTGTTTTTGCTTCACTAACCTCTTCCCATTTATACAACAAGAGAAACTAGTGGCAAAGCCTGTCAGAAAATAATAATTAAGTCCCAGTTTACATATGGTTAAGATGGCATAAAAGAGTTGAGGAACCTACCAACATCACAGTCCCGTTAGCACTCATCACCAGAACAGTCTGGAAAGGCTCCTAATTCTCCTCCTGTTCTGTGACTGTCAATGGTCTTAAAGTTTTACCATACTGGGGTTCATCCATAGCTACAAAAACAGTCATGCAGTTTTTATGAACAGTTGGAACTAAGAGTTAAATTAGTGATGACTGCTCTCCTTATATTCAGGGAAATTATTTTGGGACACATTTTTCTCAAGACTATCAAGGTTCTCGGATCTAACAGCAAACACTCCTGGACACTTACAGACTGTTCTTGCCCCTGTGTGTATAAGGCATCAAGTTACTCACACACCAGTTGGAACATTCAAACATGTCACATCAGCCAAGAAAATCTAAATTTCAGTAGACTTAAAACTACAGCCTATGTCACCCCTACTACTGTAAGTCCCTAGCTGGTGTCATATACCCCTTTACATTCAGATAAATAATCTCAAAACTAACTTTCAACATACACCTCAGTTTCCAGGAAATGTGATTCACCTGGAGTCCCACAGGCTTTGCTGCTGCAGCCAAATCCAGTATCAATTGACCCAAAAACACCAACTTACAGATGCTTCTCAACCCCCTGTATTTCAGCAAGCCTGGTTTCTATTTCGGAGAACCGAACAGCAACAGAGGTGCACACATGTTCTGCTCTTCAGGCATGCAAGCTTCCTGACTACTGTGAGCAGGAGCACTCTGGGGTCACATCTTTCTGCAACAGTTCACGTGTACATGGGGTTTGGGAGCACACAGCAAAAAAAAGCTTTTCATAAAGGCTACTGGAAAGCAGACAGTGGTTGGATTAATGTGCAGAATGAATGGAAAGCATGCAGGAATACGTAACAGGCTAACTATAGACATAGTATGTAACAACACTTGTTTGTTTTCTGATTTATTAGTATACAATTGAAGAACTGAAGGCAACTAGACTACAAAGATTTCCATCAGCTAAGATGCTCAGGTAGACTTCTTTTAGTGTTTCCCAAGTAAGACGTAGAAATAAAAAATAGAGCACAGACATTCGGTACAAACTAATTTTTTAATCATAGCATATAACTTTGAAAAAATATTTTCTCTACTTCCTCATAGAAAATTATCTTCCAATAATCACTGACACAGTTTCCTCGATTTTTCTTTGCAAGGATTTGTTTCTACATTGTATGGGACAGATGCAGTTTATGGCCTACGAATTTTGAACCTGCCTTTGCTGTGTTTTAAACAAAAACTTGACTTTACGTCAAGTTAATTAGCCCACAATTTCAACATAACTTTCTCAATTAGCATCCTGCACTTCAAAATATGTTCTTTAAATTCAGTAATTCTACACAATTTCCTTTCTACTACATACTCCACATAAGAAAATAAAGGAACAAAACACATACTTTCTTTCCTAAAGACGCAATTCCTGCTTTTACTGTATCCAGCAGCAATATTAGAGCCTTCCCAGAACACTTCATTCAAGGTGGCTCTGGTCACACTGCAGCTATTCTTGGGTCTGCTTTACAACTAATTCACCAAAGCAAAGAAACTAATGTACTCTTTGAAGAATGCCCTTTTGTTTCTCTACTACTTAAGTAGTCTCCTCTTTCTCTACTTTTTAAAATATTATTTTATGATAGTTACATGGGAATGTCGTCTCTAAGATATCACTCCGTGCCCTGGCAGCACTGTTAATGGCATCTTCCAGATTCAATGACTTACACAAACAATGTTGTTCTCCTCTGTCAACAACAATTAGCAATGCTTTTCTGTAGTTCTTTTGGAAAGCCTGAAAAGCAGACAACCAGTAGCTACATAATGGAAGTTGCATTAGGAGGCAAGAATGTGGCAAAAATCTGGTTAACTGTTGTCGGCTGACCCTCTTGTGTGAAGAGGTGCTGTTTGGCAGCAAAATCACCTTTTCTTTCGGTTCTAAAAATGGCCATGAACAGCTGGTATAAACTGTGTGCAGAATGGATTCTGGTGGGCTTAGAGGATTGGTAATGGGATAAGAGACCTTTCACCTTTAGGTCAGTGGTTCAAATTCAGCCCAGGTTAGCAGCAATTGAAAGTCTGAACCATCTGACACTGTTCGTTAGACTATTTAAAATAGTCTGAAGTAAAGTGTTGTCACAGTCAAACAAGATTCCAGTAACAAGAAATATGAACAGTCTCAGCAAACAGCAGAAACAGTTCCCTCAGACTTTACTTTGAAATCACACCATTCTGAGTTTGTAGAAATCTGCTCCTATGACTGCTGACAGCCCCTTTTCCCTGCTTCCATGCTCCTGCTCACCTATCACAATTCATCCTGCAGGCAGTTTCATGCTACCAAGACAGCAAAAGCACCACTCACCATCCCATGGCTCTGCTTCAGACACCAAAGCCACCAGCTCTCCCTGGCTTTAGGTGGCATTCCAGACTCATATTTGTATTTGGCTGCTGCTGTTTATATAGTGCAGCTGCAATATTTTCCAGCACTTCTCTCCTTCACTGAGCAAACACATAGCAGGTGCTGACTTGATGTGCAACAGAATACAGATACCATTAAGAGGCTGTTAGTACCTGAAGTTTATAAACAGCAGAGCTTCAAACAAAAAGCAACAGGATTTCTACCTACTTTTAGACATTTTCCAACCATGCTTTTTATACTTTCATGAGTGGACAAATATGTGGAAGAAAGAGACATGCTAGATGTAAAAATTCTTCCCATCTTTTACACTAGTCACAGCCAGTTTTGTACAAAGACAAAGTTCTGGAATATATAATTTTCCAAGGGTCAGTAAAATCTGATGAAAATCCAGAAAATGAAAAAAGTTCTAGCACTGGCTAATGTTTTATAGGTGTATGGAAGATTATTTACCTTCATTTTATGCCTTAGTATAAAATTATTTCAAAAGAACTTCAAAACATTTACATAAAATACTCTCGTGAGAATTAACTGTAAACTAAAAATAGACATGCCACTTGCTCTTAGTCAAGCTCCTACAAACATATCATTCTACAAAATTAATTTTTGTTCACCAAAAAGTTATGACAAAAATACTCAAACTGTCACACAAAGAGAAAACCCACTGCTACTCAAATTGCTGCATTTCTCAATTCCAGACTACACAAGTCATCTTTTCAATTATGTTACATTCTGTCACGTTTTGAGGAAGAAGGGAGCACTCATTTGTTATTTAAATTGCAGAACTCATGAGGGAGGCAGAAGGTTGGGGACAGGCCTGAGACACAAACATACCAACTCTATTGAGGGTAAGTGCTCAATTCACATCACTAATTGTACATTTCTCAGTTATTCTCTAGCCAACAAGGGATGCTTCTCATTTCAAGGTACTACAAACATCTAAAATATGGAATATTTTCCCTTTGCTGTCACTAACTGATTCACATGTAGGAAGTTTAGCCACACCACACACAGATAAGATATTAACAGATATCTTTTAAGTACAGACCATAGACTTCCTTCCTATAAAGTCCAAGAGGAATGTCTCTATTCTTCCAGTGAAGAAAAGAAGAAACCTTTCTGGTGAAAGCCAGCAGTTCGGACAGTCACTTGATGAAAGATTTTGACTTAACTTGAAAGCTAGAAAAGCTATCAATCTAAGGGGTCAGAAAAACATTATTTATTTCAAAGCTCTTGTTTAGTTGTTTTGGACTATGACTGCCCTTGATTAGGATGATGACAACTAGATAACAGAAAACACACTACACTATGAGCAGCTATAAAGAATCAGATATTCAACATGTGGTCTTCCTCAATTTTAACAGTGGTAACTGCTTGAAAACCACTGCAATAGTGCCCTAAATGACAGCATAGAAGTTCTCTGGTAGCTGCTAGAGCAAACTTCTCTACATTCTCTTGCAGAAAGTAAGAATAACAAGTTTTGCTATGCAATTATCCCATCTTATGTCTCATCAGCTAGCCTCTGAAAGATGGCAGAAAAGCAGTTGCAACAAAAACAACATTGCCAACAGCAAATAAGCCATTCTAGCTGAATCACTTAGAGGCAGCAAAACATCTGTAACAAATTTGTGCAGGAATAAGAGACACAATGGAGCTGATTCACCATTTTTTTTTGCTTCCCAATCTCATATAATATTGCAGCAACACTTACAAACTAGATAAAATATGAACTTCCTTCAAGGTGTTATTAACACTGGCTTTTGTCTAACTATACAACAGAAAAGGTATATTCCCAAAGAGTTTCCCAAAAAGACAGCCAAGTAAATATACACCTCTCGATTACCACAAAATAATTTACCAAAAAGACTGAAAGGCATGCAAAAGATACACCAAAGGGAGGGAGGGGAGCAATCAACAGGCAGTGCAAAATCCTGGACACAGTTTAGCTAGCAAGTACATTCTGAATTCTGTATCTAAAGTAAAAATGCTACAGTGATCTGATCAGAGATTGTTGTAACATTAAAGCAGACACAGAAAATTGCATAATTTAGTGGAAATGTTCTGATGGTCCTGACAGGTAGCTGTGTCTAATACACACTGACAAAGATCTTAAGAGGATCATTTATGGATCAGACACCCATCATTTTGGAAAGGTCTTCCAGCTGTGAAGTGTTCCACTAAAACAAGGCAAGTGAGTCTGTTGGTCACTGATCGCAGTTAGGAGATGCAAAAAGAAAAAAAAGACTGAAGCAATAAGGGTCATCTGAAGAACTATCCTGGTTCTGAAGTTCAATCTAGACATGGAAGTTTCTAGGTTTGGCTCTTAATAGTAGGGAGCAAGTACAATAGGTTAGTTGCATAACTTAGCTGAAGAGAAAGTAAAGCTTGAGACCTGGGAAAAGTGACAGATCAATCAGGTAAGACTGGGGGAAAAATCAGAGAAAATTACTACTCTCCAGACTGAAGCTGAAATGCTAATTAGACATAATACACAGTCAGGATAGAGGAAGTAGAGAATATCTAAAAAAGGAGTCTAATTTAAGATTAGCACATTTCTTCAAGAGTTGGAAAGAATGAGTTTGCTATTATAGGGGATTGTCAAACTGCTTAGACTGTATTTCAAAAGGAGTCTAAGGTCCTTAAGGATGGAATTGTGAAAGCTTTCTTATTGTATATGTGGACACCTTAGAAATTTGGGACCAGAATTTCTTACTACTGAGCATTGCAGGGGCAAGACACCACAAAACAGCAAAGATAACATCTTAAAAACAAACCACAAAAAGGAGTCCAAGGATATTCCATCACTAATTCAATTTAGGAACTGATGGACAATAACACACTACAGCAAGGAAATGGTTTTTAAGGTCTGGTGGGTTATGCAGAAAACCATAAATTAATTTTCTACTATGTAAACAAGAACATGGAGTCACTGAAGAAACATTGGCTCAAAAATCACAAGATGGGGAAAAGTGTAAAGAATATGACCAAAGTGACAGAATTCTTCATAATATTTTAATGAGCTATACATTGTCATTAACCACCACCCTCTAACTGAATGAATCTAAAGTAAACCTGATAGTGCCTAGCAAAGGCATGTGAAGTGACTGTCATGGCTAATTCCAAGGAATTAGCAAGGCAAAAAAAATTTTACCAGCGGTGTACTCCTGCCACAGAAGATTGCAACACCCCCAAATTTTCTCTAACTTCTTTATCCAAAGCATAAATTTACCTAAATCATACATTTACCCAGCTATTAGATAAGATCATGCAAAGATGTCAGATTACAAGGATCTTTTTACACTCTATCACTGCCCACGTGTACAAGCAGCAGGCAGTATATAACCCTGATGAAATGTAGCTAAAACAGAATGAGAAGCTAACCAAACTGATGCTTGATTCCACATTTCAGTCTTGCTGGTGTCATTTAACAAAGTGACAAAAGGAGGATAAAGACAACAGAATGGACTTGCTTACAAGTTGAACATTCTTCTGGCCTTCAAGAATGATATCCAGACTTCAAGTTATACATCTGTTTTCTTAGCTTATGACCAGAAATCCATCAAACAGTCAAATAAGCAGTAATTGGGGTTTTCCATAAAACACTGCCTGTCTGCTCACTTGCAGTGTACATTAGAACAGCTACCACTGACTACATGAGTTGTTACAAAAATCCTACATTGTGTCAGCATGCTTTTTACACAGCACTTCAATCATATGCAGATTGCTAGTGTTTTTATTGCTGATACACACATATAGTTTCAATCACCCTCCTAGAGAAACTCAGCAAGTGATCATCAAAGTATAAAAAATAAGAAAGAAACTTCAGGGACCTGTAGGGGAAAGCCTCAGAGCACAGTGGCTAGCCACTTACAGTGAACTCACAGTGGCACTTACAGCTGACCTTTTACAAGGTCTTTGGGTCAAGTGTAACAAAGAGTAAAAGCTCGGAACATTTACTTGAGTGCTGTGCAAGGGCTCACTGCTGCACAGTCTTGCATAGGCAGGCTTATTTCAGTGAGTAGATCTTTCAAGTTCAGTGGGAAGTGCTCACATACATCAAGATACTTATATTTAAGTCTTTGCAGGAGCAGACCCTTAAATATGGGAGAAGGTTATGGTCTGTTTATTTAAATAACACTTTTCTGAATCTGAAGAGTTGTTTTTCTTACCTGAAGTCTAGTATTCATTTCCAAGAAGTAGAAATTCTTACTGGAGTCCACAAGGAATTCTACTGTTCCAGCAGAGGAATACTTTACTGCTTTGGCAAGAGCTACTGCTTGTTCTCCCATTGCTCTTCGAGTTTCAGGGTCTAGAAAAGTGCTACAATACAGAAACAACTACTTTAATTTAAAAAAAAATAATTATTCAATCATTTAATCTTCTGTTTAAACCATGTCTAAAGAGGACACCATCATTATTTAAGGTACAAAGACATATCATGACCATCAAATTATGTTTTTATATTTATATTACCTCTGAGTAGATATACTGCATGCTTTACAATTATTGCTAATGTACATGAAACTGAAGATAAATAACCATATTCTCTAAAATATAAAATAACAGAACATCACTCTTTGAACAGTGAGATCTGTAACAGTGTAAATTAAATGAAAAATATATACAAATCAATGCTATTTTAGAAGGCATATTTATTACCCACACTAATTACAATACATTCTTTACCACAAATCCTAGACATACTCAAGGGCACCCAAGGAGCAGCTCAGCTGCCACCTTGGGAGTCACTGTGAACACTGCCCAAAGGCCAAGCTTTCTCATTCTAGGAGAGCACCATGCCACTTCCAATGGTCCAGTAAATCAAAAGACAATGAAAGGTACACATTCTGCTTGTTACTCTCCTCAGTACTGTAAATTCAGATTAGATTAACCTATGGAAATTGTTAATTATATATTTCTTTATCTCTATGTATTTCTGTGGCATTCCACCAAAGCCGTGAAACCAACTGCCCCTCAACCTGATACACTGATCTTCCATGAAAGACAAGGTGTAGCTGTCAATCTTATACAAGTTTTTAAATACTCTTATTATATTTGTGTTGTGACTTAGATCACGTGCATAGCTCAGCTATCATTTTAGAAGTACTTTCGCAAAGGAATAGACAGTCACTTCCACCTTACTGCTAACTTACTGTTTAAAATTAAAACACCAAGAGCTATATATTTCTTGAGATGGCTTCAACAGTGGACCCCAGTTCTGCAAAGGAGGAATCAGGAGCCTTCACCCAGCTGAAATGGCCCCAAAGCCAGTGAAGCTCTATCTGAAGCCCCAGACTGCACTCAGACAGAAGCCAGTGCTGGATCAGGATTTATCTTTCAGCATTTACTGTGGTGTTTCTCACTGAGACCTGAACTTACAGAAGAGCTAGAGACTTCTGCTACAACAAACCATATTTGACATGACACAAGAAGTGAGCAAATATTTAGGCAAACTAGAAGATAGTGGAATCCTTTTATTTACTGGAAAAATGCTGCACTTCTATCCTTCCAGGGCCCACACACAGGCAGGTTCTGGTGGACCATAAGGCAGGCATTTTCAGAATTTAGGAAAAAACTTCTTTCTTGGCAAACAGTGGGACCAATGGGAAAAGGAAGTCAAGTCTCATTCCAAGAAAGCTATATCAGATCCTACATCAGATGAAAGGGAAGACCAGAAGTTGTCATACCTATCAAGAATAGGCACTGGTAAATGTAACATAGCTTCATAGTGTTTCTTATTTTGATTCAGTAAGAGGCTCATGTATAACATGAAATCAACAATCTGTAATTCAGTGTGGGGTTTCTGCAGGGCTTTGATCATTAAAGGTCAATGAATGACTTATGAAGAACAAAACCTTCTCAATATCAGTTTCATACTTTGTTTCTAGAATAACCATTATTTCTTCTCATATAGATGAAAGACAGTTACTCCCCTTCATTACAGTGGTGTCTTCCCTATACTTGTTACATGTAGGTCTGAGATCCCACTGCTCACCTCCTGCTGCAGCCAAAGAATGGAACACAGGGGTCACATTGGTAAACTTCATATCTGCCACACAGTTAAGCTTTACACTCTAAAATGACTGGATCATCCCTACCATTGGCTAGGTTAATTAACCAAAGTTTTCATATTCCCCTCTGCTGCTTTACCTTTCAAATACATTTTTTCTCCTTTTTTTAACAATGCACCTTTTACAACCAAAATAACTCTTCTCCAATCTAATTAGGCATCACTTGAAAACACAGCATTTTAAACCTCACTGCAAATCTTTTTCTCACACACACACCCCTGCTTTCCTTTAGACCAAACAACTCCTATGGCAGCACAAAAGCTACGAAATAAAAAGTATTCATAAGATAAAAGCATCAAAAATAAAAAATAAGATCAGACCTGACATTTCACTCATAAGACCTTCACCAAGTTATTTCAAAGTTAATCAAAGGGAATACAACTGGTTTGTGAAACTGTTTCTACAGCCAGAGAGATAAACCACATGGGCAAGATATTACCTCTCCACTTCTAGTTCATCAGATAAGGTTTCCTAAAACGCTCCTATCACCTTCACTCACAGCCAAGGTTGAGATTTTGAAAAATACAGTTACACCATCAGTGGAAATTAACTGCTCAGTTTAGACAAAAAATAAGTGATCAATAGCATTTATCCTTCCTCTGAAGATTCCACCACACTGGGGGAGTGAACTCCAATTTTCTGAATGATGTAAAGGTCAGCTTCCCTGCTCCAAGCATATTGCTTATTTTAAAAAATTACTTACCTACAGAAAATATTGTCCTTTAAGATATTTATTATGCACTACCAGACCATGGATATAAATACACTAAAGCATTTGAGAACACAGTTTTGCCCCCATATCTAAACAGTGCCCACCTATGAATCACATACACAGTCACAGAGCAGGCTCACATTTCTCTTCACCTAGGACAAAATGAAATGGCCTCAAGTCATGCCAGAGGAGATTTAAATTGGCTACTAGGAGCAATTTCTTCACAGAAAGGATTATCAAGCCTTGGAACAGGCTACCCAGGGAACTGGTGGAGTGACCATCCCTGGAGGTATTTAAAAGACATGCAGATGTTGTGCTTAGGGTCTTGGTTTAAGTGGTAGATTTGGCAGCGTTATATTTACGGTTGGACTCAACAACCCGAAGGATCTTTTCCAACCTATGTGATTCTGTGCTTCTAAGTGGCATTCCATGGAGGAGAAACTGTTTAATCTCTTCAACTGCTACAGCAAAAGACAGCAGTGGATGACCATGGTGAGTCAAAGAGCCTTTCCATGGCACTTCTCCATAAAAACATTCCAAAACCTTAACTTTGGGCATCAAATAGTACAGATAGTCAAGTGCCTCTGAACAGATGACCATTCCTTCACACAAGTGGAGAGGCAAATTTAAAGTGCTTTAAGAAGCTTCTAACAGGTTCAGAAATGGTTAGACAGGACACATGCTCTCACCCAAGCAAAGTTTGGGGCACTTCTTTGAGTTACTCTTCCAATTATTGAATAGGATGCCAGTTAATACTCTTATGCATTTAATTTTGATTGATCTTAAAAAAAATCAATGGATTTTCTGATAAACTTATAGGCCCTGTTTTTCCACGTGGGAAACAATCTCTTATTAATCATTCCAGCAGACAGGACAATACAACCACACCCTTGCATTTTTTCTTGCTAAAGTACAGAGTCTCATAGCAGCTGTCTCTGAAATTGAACAGAGAAGAGCTTGGGCAGTGGAGGAGCAAAAACTCAACTAAGGAACAACAGACTATTAAACGTCACTCATCTTTAAATGTCAGCCTCTGGTGAAATGGGAAGACAACAGCATACCCAAAAATGTGTGAAACTACAAGCAAATGAAATCATGGTACATCACTGGAAGCTTTGTGCATCACTAACTTTGCCCAGCACAAACTAAAAAACTAGCAATGATTGCATGTGTCTTACTGTCTCTGCTTCCCAGAACAGAGTAGGACACCTGACCATGGCAAAAGGGTATAATCTGGGGGATTGACCACCATGAACATGAGGGTCCCTTAAATACTGGAACCTCATTAGTGTGTGAACTAAAGGGGTTTCTCTTCTCTAACATAAGACAAAACTTCCCTAGGAAAACTGGAGATACAAACACAAAATGATCCTATAAGGGTAAGTTCAGCAGCTGCAGGCTTAGCTTTAGGAAGATCACAGGTTACTCTCCAAGTCGAAAGGCCTTCAGTCTCTTAAATTAGACATTTCAGAAAGTGCCATCAGAAGAATAAACCAAAAAAGGCATGAGAAGAGGCCAATGTCAAAAGCCCTAAATTGTACAAAATACAAAAAATTAAACATTTTAGCCGGTAGCATTCCTGTCTCCTGGGCTTCATAAAAGAAAATAAAAAGATGTGACTTATCTCCAGAGTTCTTAAAAAGAACAGTCTATTTCCTCCATCCAGCCATACAAGAAGAGGTGTGTCCAGGAGTCCTTAATCAACCAAACTGAATTAGCATTCACAGGAAAGGTTACCTTGAGGCTTTAGGGTCTCTGTGGTGTCTCACACAAGTTAGTGCCCTGTTTATCTGCTAGTCTCATAACTCTGAAAATTAATGGATTCTGCAGCCAAATGCAAGTGGCTGTCAGGCAGATAACGCTTCTAAAGCTGTCAGGAAAAGTCTGGCAGAGTATAAACATTCAACAACAAAAAGGAAGAAGAGTTTTTATGCCAAATTTTGGAAGCTATTGACTTGCCCACACTCTTTCATAGAGTTATAGGAGGGGATGAGAAAACTTACTGGCAACTCCAACAGAGAAGCCCAAGAAAGTTAAAAGCCTGGAATTTCTGATGAAAGACAACACTGTGATCACAGCTGACTGGTGAGAGAAAGACATATCACACTGCTTTAATTGACCACAGGCATGGAGAATGAGCAGGCATCACCTTACATACACTCCTGAGGCAGAAGACACTCCTCTTTTAAGTGCTTAGGTATACACATATGCACATGTGCATTATAGCAGGACCTGAAGTATTCACTTTCCATAAAAACATAGTAAGATCTTTAGGCACCAGTAGCATAAGGCTTCCAAGAAATCCACAAGCACTGCCAGTTAGAATTTATTAGTGGATTTGTATCTTTAAACTTCAACTTTGGTTTTTAATTTAAAACCTAGGTCAAACAGTGTCAGTCCTGCAATTATGATTCAACATTAATTAATAAGGCACCTCTAGAGAAACATCATTTGGATGATGTGCTTTTCCTTATATCCCAAATTGTTGCATCACATAGTTCTGTGCTGTAAAAAAATATGGCAAGCCCATCCCAGCTGGTGAACATAATACACTGGGAATTCCCACAGGCAGTGATGGATCTATGTCTGCTTTCTGAAATCAGAACTTTCTGCTGCCCTTTTCACACATATGTTCTCTGATGAATGCCATGCAACAGAAAACACAGCACAATCATATCTTGCACAGCAACAAGGCACCCAGATCTCTAGTTCACTGCCATTAACAGTACTAAAAGTGGTGCCAAGTATTTAGTACTTCATATTCCAATTCAAATGGAAATCTACAGTAATATGCTGCCCTCACACAATTACTCTCACATAGCCAAATACCTTTATCTGTGGCAAAATTTATACTTCTTGCATATTTTATTTTACTTTTATATCCAAAAGTGAACATCAAAGAAAAATCTCGGATATATTAACAAAGCCACCTCATACCACATACATTTGCTTAATAAGATCCATATCCATTTTATATAAGATCATGAAAAAAGTTAACTACACAACACCTAAAAATTAAAAAATTAACTACACTCTTACAGAAAGACATCGTAAAGCAAAATCAAAACACCCTCAAGAACATTGAAATTCCATTACAGCCAAATGACTATAACAAACATTTATTCATTTTCTTTATGTTTTTTAACAGAATAAAATTTGTTTGCATTTGTACAATAAACAGAATCATCAGTCTTCCAAAAGTGCTTTCAGTTACTATAAAGCTGCATCCA
The DNA here is from genome assembly GCA_013398175.1 of Climacteris rufus. NCBI lineage: Eukaryota > Metazoa > Chordata > Aves > Passeriformes > Climacteridae > Climacteris > Climacteris rufus. Next base: position 1,274,423 of record VZRZ01008040.1, read on the forward strand.
GAATTTAGGATACACACCTTGGTGCTTCCTCCACAACTTTCTGGTTTCTCCTTTGAATGGAGCATTCTCTTTCATTCAACCACAAGGCATTACCATGTTTATCTGCCAAAACCTGAAACAATGACACACTGCTATTAACAAACAGATGTAAGCATATGGTCTTTTTACATAATACTATTATGCAGCATTTAGGGTTTGGTTTGGTTCCCCCCCCAAAAAAAAAAATTAAAATAAAATAATAAAAAAAATTCAAATCAAATCAAATACTTGGGAAATAAAGCTCACGTAGAAAATTAATTATATGTGAAATATTAATTGAACATTCTTTCAAATTCTGAATAAAGCCTCTATATAGAGCCTGTACATAGCAAAAAACCCTCTCACTTCAAAATTTGATATCTGAATTTTTGGGATCTTCTTCCAAAAGGCTGAAATAAGATTAAAACTACATTTTTAAACATTTTAAATTACCGTGCATTATGAAATTACAGAAAAGCATATTGTCAAGCAAAATCCTGCATCATCAAAAAAGAAAAAAATCTCCAAGGATGCCAAATTTTGCTCCTCAATTACATAAAAAAGCTCCAAAAAGAATGTCTAATGGTGCTTTCTTAGTAGGCCAAGCACAGCGTCCTGTCTTTAATGAAGAAGAAAAAAAATTCTTCAGAAACTTTATTATTTGATATATATGGATATACATAGGTACATATATAGATACATGTATATATCTGTATCTCAATATATCTTGATATAAAACTTTGTTATTAAGGAGAATAAAACTTGCAACTTCCTCAGTACTTTCAATGGAGATTAAAGCAGCAGTTTCAAGAAATTCTTTATAAATCAAGAACTACAATTCTTGGCTGCAGGTCCAGTTCATGGAAGAGGTAACAAAATCGAGTGACTAGCTCCAGCTACATAAATTACACACTAGAAAAAACCCCACAAGTTCAGCATCTTCAAACTAGAAGGAAAAGTAAGAAAAGGAACTCTGCCCATTTATGAAATTGATGGTATGATGCAGCCATTTCCAATACCCACACACTGGATTTGAGGATTCAAGTAGACTTCTTGCCATCTTGTGATGTTATACTCTACACTTATTCTTGGAACAATTTCTTTTAACACAGACCACACCTGCTCCCTTGCTTCCTTATAAAATTTTTCTTCTGAGCCTTTTTTTTTTCCAATCTATGCTCCTGCTCTGATCTGCGGGAACCCATGCCAATATTCATGCTTCATTCTTTAATAGTGCAGTTCAACACTGAAAAGCGACAAGGTAAACAAGGAGACAATCTTCCTCAAACTGTGTGAACTCAACCATATCTACTCCCATTTGTGACAACGAATCTGTATTATTTATTATTCCTTTTAGCACCACAGAGCAAGTATGGCACTAGGCAAGCTGAATTCCTGCATCTATGACACCAATGGTTGCTGAGGCGTGAAAAATCTGGGTAGATGTGACTGAAAATGAGGCGGTGAATTCATGAAGACAACTCGTGCACTGTGCAGCCTCAGATGCAGGGTGCTCGGGTGTTTTTCCTCCTAAAAAATTCTCTTGTGCTCCCACAAATTTATGGATTTTTCTAGAGAAAAAATGGGTCTAAAAGACTGACAACTTTGTGATTTCCTAAACTACAGCCTGTCCCAGAACCCTCTTCCCTGCCCAGGGGAACATTTAGCAGCAGCAGCACCAGGATGCTCCAGCCAACTGCTACATTCCCCAGCAAGGGACTCAGTGCAAAGGAAAGAAAAAAAAAAAATATAGCCAGGTACTTCCTACCTAAGTGTTCACCCATCCAATCCAGATGAGTGGAGCTCTACAGGTTCATGGGGCCCTATAAGAAATCACTTGGGAGGTCCAAAGATTTTTTTACTAGATTTTCATGTGGGTTTTTTAATATTAAAACAGTACCTCTAGAGCACAGCACGGTACCTGATAGAAAAAAAATCACTCTTGTAAGTAGAATGATCCCTTGTGAGCACTTCTGTTTCACTGTTAGAAAGCCTACAACCTTCCACAGAATTCTGTCTCACCAAAACAAACAAACAAATCCTGGAATATTACAACAAAAATCAGTCACTGTTCTTCCCTCCTCTCGCTCTTCTGCAGAGTATAAATTTTTTCAATCCAAGGAGTAAACATTTTCTTTCACTTCAGGACATTTCTCATACCCTACTAAACTTCAGCAACCTGGATCTTAAAATAAATGTTTTTCCATTATTAGTTAACATGTCTCAAAGAAACATGCATGAACATCTACTATGAGAAGGTAATTATAAACAGAATAAGCCAACAACATCTACCATTAGGTTTTTACTTCTATTCTGGGTCCACTGCTTTCAGTATCAGAAATTAATCATAAAACAATTGTATTTCAGAACACATTTGCAGAATACTAAAATCATCATCTCTGAGATGACATGAGAGTCCAGTACACATCTCACTAAAAATTCATGTCACATGTTTATATATCTAAATATTCCTAACAGAAAATGCCCTGGTTTGTAGGATTAGATGATTATTATGACATTAGCACATGCTATGCACATCTACATGCCAAAATAACTAAGTATTATGTAGTGGAACCCCTCCTACATGATTCAGCTAAATTCTGTTTCCAGTTGTAGGATTGTTATTTAGCCATTCCATCCAGTAGTAGACATTCCATGTACACATACTTTAAACTTTTTATCAGATACTTCACAAGAACAAGACTTCAAATCAGTTCAAGCATAAAATGTATTTGGACTCTATTTTCCTGTTAATTGTTTTAGTATTTTCTCATGTTTTACAAAGTGATTGTTTTATAGCTAGACACAGGAAACTTCTTATTTAACAATTTCAAGTACCAATGCTTTGGAGAAATGTAAGAAAGCTAAAAAAAGTTCTATTTAAAAGTTACTGCTAAATTAATAAATATTTGGCATCTGGTCTCAAATTGTTTGTATATTCAGCAGTTTGAAAATGAACCAAGGTCAACGTCCTAAAGCTGATTAGAACATGAAGTTAAAATTATATGCTATGATATTGTTAAAAGGTACCATCAAAGTGTTTGTATGAGGCAAACAACATTCACTGTATACCCATTATAAATACAACTATAAATTATTCATAGCAAAGCCATTTTGTTGAAATTATTCAACAGCTCTTAAATATAATACTACCTCATTTTTTGAGGTAACCTTTTTTTAAACCCAAAGGAGTCAAGAAAATGTAAAAACTGCCCCCAATTCATGAAAGCATGGAGGAATCAATCTCATCTAAATTTTGTCATTGCAGAATAGTAGGAATCTGCTGAAGCTTCCAAATCTGCAAGCACTGAAAGAGATCTTTAAGGTGTACTGATTTGCACACACAACAAAAAGAAAAAAAAAACCAAGACCCAGGTAGCCAAAATTATTAGCCATAGCAAGAAATACAGAAAAATGCTCTAGCAATTTGACCTCTTTTGAACCCTAAGATCAATGCTGAAACTAAGAGTTCGCTGTACATCTCCCCCTGACTTTTCAAAAGAGAATAAGGTGGGGTTTAAATTTCATTTTTACACTGTTTCTTCCTTTTGGTGTTTCACTGTTTACAGACTGTTTCTTCATTTCACTCTTCCTTCTCATCTCCCCCTGTACTCCTCTCTGGGGAGACTTCACCTGGAGTACTACATCCAGCCCTGGAGTGCTCAACACAGGAAAGACATGGAATTGTTCAAACAAATCCAGAGTAGGGCCAGAAAAGTGATCAGAGGGACTGAACACCTCTCCTGTGAGGAAAGGCTGAGAGAATTGGAGTTTTTCAACCTGGAAGAAAGAAGGCTCTGGGGAGACCCAACTGCAGCTTTTCAGTGCTTAGAGGGGTGGCTGATATGAAAGATGGAGACAAATGTTTTAGCAGGGCCTGTAGTGACAGGACAAGGGGTAATGGCTTTAAACTACAAGATAACAGATTTAGACCAGATATAAGGGAGAAATCTTTCACTCTCAGAGTGGTTCAACACCAGAACAAGCTGCCCAGAGTAGTGGTGACTGCCCCATCCCTGGAAACACTGAAAGTCAGGTTGGACAGGGCTCTGAGCAGCCTGACCTAGTTGAAGATGTCCCTGCTCATTGCAGAGGGGTTGGACTAAATGGCCTTTCAAGGCTCCTTCCAATCCAAACCATTCTCAGGCTGTGGGCACATATCTGCTAAAGTAAAAAATGTTAAACATTTCTGTCTTAGAAATCATTCCACACTATCAAATTTACAGTTGTTGTTTCACTCAGTCATGGAGCTACTTCAGGGTCTCACTATATTTAAAAAAATAAATGCACATGCTAAAATGCAGAAAGGGTTTAGATTTTGGAAAAAAAAAAGCAAAATTTCTGTGAAAAAAGTGCAATTTCTGTCGAGGAACTAAATATGCTCTATATAGATTTCTTTTTAGGAAATATCTCAAGACTATTGACAAACAGCACAAGTTTTGAAACCATGATTTTGTTAATGAGTGTCTGAAAGAAAAGACTTCTGTTCTGTATTAGCAGATCTGATTTAACACTAAATCCAGTAAATGACATAAACGGTAATAATGCAGAAGTTAAGAATACACCTCATTTTGAACCACAAACTGCCCAAAATGGAACACAAATCCTCCTGAGTTCCCAAAAAGCATTAGACACTTCAGAACTGAATCCAAAATACTGACAAACCACCTAAAGCTCGCAAGAAAAATGTTGAGCATGGCAGTGCTTGAACTGCTACATCCTCTGCTGCCCTCATGCACTCCAATAGGATCCAGAGTTCAAATCTCCAGCCCTCAGGACACATGCCTATAACTTTTTTTTTTCTTCCCCAACAAACTGAGCACAGTTCACAGTCTTCCTGCTAAAGAAAGGCTAGAGAATAAAAACAGGAAGGCTGTATTGTACATGATAGCCATGTAGTTTGAGCAATGACCCAAGACACCGGAAAACACAAGACTCTTGGCCTTTTTAGTGGAGTGCTTGAAACATTTTGAACTTTGATTAATTTATGAGTTCAAACCTTATTAAATAAATACAGAATAATTAATAGCAGTAGTAGTAATAATAATAATAGTACAAACCTGGATTTCTATGTGACGAGGGTTATCAATGAATTTTTCTATCAACAAGCGATCATCACCAAAACTTGAAGCAGCTTCTTGAGATGAAAACCTAAAACCTTCCCTTAAATAATGAAAACAAAAAGAATAATCTGTATTTTAAAAATTAAGTATACAAGAAAGAACACTTACTCATTTCAGTAACCTGTCAGTCTTCACTTACCAACACACACATCCAAAAACCAAGATATACCATTTGCATTTGATTCTGTAATGCGTATCCCTTTTTTGTGCTTTTCTTACAAAGACAAAAAAAAACAAAACACAAACCAAACCATTCTCAAGCACAGAAAATTTCAGTGTATTTAAAAAGCTTGAACATTTATGACAATTATTTGCATTTATTTCCTTTGTTGGCATTTTCTTCTGCAAAAGTAATAAAGTAACAGAATTTTAAGACCCAGTAATTACAAAGTACTTGCTATACAGAAGTAAAGGTGAAGCTCACCATTGCTTACAGCACACAGCCCTCTTAATACTCAAGAATAGCAGAAGTTGGTTAGTTGAGGATTAAAGAACTGCAAATATTACTGTAGAACTATAATATTACAGACATTGCAAATTCCACCACTGAACACAACCTAAAGATGCTAAAATTGACTTTATAGAACATTCCAGCTGAACTGGTAGATTTTCCCTGCCTTAAGGTATAAGTGAATGTTATATGGAGCATTCTGTATGCTTCTCTCTGTTTCCTCTTTTACATATGTAGTTAAACAAATAAAGATTGCAAGACACTGTATTTATTAACTTTTTTCCTCTAAATATCAGAAAGAATACTCTTTGGGTCATAACCTCTGACAAACTACCTCATGAACAGCTTTCTCAGGGTGAAACAGAGCATAATGCAAGGACCCAAAGGCTTCAATGAAGTTTTCTACTGGCTCTGTAACTGGCATGTTAGTCCCATTCATGTCAATACATATGGAAAGCTTGGTCAAATTTCTGCATGATTGACTACTGAAACACAGCATCCCTGATCTTTGTGCCCAGAATAAGAACCACAGCACAACTGAGTTGAAGTTTTCATCCTTACCACCTCTTGGATGTAGTTGAATCCCACAAACAAAACCCAGACCATAGAATCACAAGATAGGTAAATTCACAGTAGAGATGTGTATATTTAAAAGTATATCTTTACCTTCTTTCAACATTGTGAGATAATATATGTTGTAATTTTTAGAAATTATACTCAATGTACACCTTTCCTAAATTCATATTTAACTTCAATTACTTAGCAAAGAGAAAAAAAGGACATCACAACTTGTGATTCTGTGCACTACCTGATCTGTCAAAACAAAAAGTGCTGCAACAAACAGACATATACAGTGTTTATTACTGAAACAGATTTATAGCTATTTTAACTCCTATATCAAAGGCTGGGTTTTTTTGTAAACAATTGTGTCACACAGTTTCATGCACAATTATTCACAATCGACTTTTTCTTTCACTGAAGTATGTGCTAATTAGAAATCTAAATTGCAATACTTGCTAAAAAAAGTCAGGTGCCTAATAATCTTATCTATACATTTGTAAATCTTTCTAAATTATATATAATAGGAACAACTATCTCAGATATTCTGACCTTGTTTTATCTTACAAAACTGTGCAGTTGCATTTGTCCACTGATAAAAATTACTTCCAACTGGATGTGAAGAAAAAAACTACAGGAAAGAATGGAGAAGCAGAGCAGACTGTTTAGGGAGGCTGTGTAATCTCAATGCAAGTCCCAACCAGGCAAAGCTCTAAGCACCCAGCTTCAAACTGAATGCCCAAGTTATTCAGAGGATGAGCTGGATGAGGTGCTGTCCTTACATCCCTTTAAACACACACAATTATGAAGGGGAAAAACAGAATCTCTCTAAGGTTCCCCTCTCTCCCTACAGTACATTTACTCACACTGAAGTTGAAGTTGTACAAAAGCATTACTGATGTTGCCACAAGCCTTCCTGTGGTTGTCTGAAGTGAGACAGCCATGCCAACTTTCTGCCTCCAGCTCTGAGATCAGCAGTGTTGCTTTAATTAAAACAACTTTCTTTGCAGGCAGTCAGACACTAACAAAAGACTGTACTCATTATGTAAAATTTCAGTTTTCAGTATCAGGAAATAGTAAAAGAACAGTCTTTTCTTGTCAAGGCCAGCATTAGAAAGGCCATCTAACTAAAAACAGATGTTTGATAACCGTTAGTACAGCAGAAGGCCTCTAAATCCCTGACTGGCAAGTTAAGTAACCAATAGATACTCAAATATTGTTCATTTTACACACAAAATCGATATCCATTGCTTCAGCTTAACTTCAAGTTTAAAGAAAAATCAACTAAAATTATCTAGTCACAGCATTTTATGTATGTTTACACATGTAAATATGTGAGGTTTTTTTAAAAAAAGGGTTTTAGGAAACTGTTCTTCACTTGTCCAATTGATTCCTTCCCATTACCTGAACAGGACATACCTGTCCTGAGAGACCAAAGATGTCAAGCCCATACACTCACATTTTTGCACAGTAGTTTTGAAAGGCCAAATGCACAGCTTTGAGGTAGATAATAAAAGTCAGTGTACAGGCTTGTAATAGGTAATGAAGTTCAGTTCTTTAAAGCATTGTCCTCTTATACTGTACACTTCCCATTTCCTTTGCTTCAGGAGGTGGGGGGTTCAGAATTATTTGCTACTTATTATTCCATATTAACTTCTTCCAGTTGCACTCCTCATTCCTTCAGAGTAAACATTACAGCATTAGGTGGGGAAAAAAAAACCAAAACACTCCAACCAATGATTCTAAAGAAAGGTGGGAAACTGCAAACTATTGCAGACTACAAAAGCAAATTTACTAGTATTTCTCCCACACATCCTGCTGTACCATCCCAGTGAAAAGCAACATCAGTGGAACACCAGAAGTAAACACAGCATGGTACCACAGGACTACAGAAGAGAAATTATATGTGGTTCTTGGAACCTGAGAGCAGATGTTTGACTTACGTTCATAAAATTGGCATAAGCACCAAGAAAGAACTTCACAAATGGGAAAATTTACATTTTTCTATTATTATAGGTTAAAAGACACAATCTTTCATCTCTGTAAATATCTGTTGCCAGAAGCTGCCTTGGTGAAAACTTTCAAAACATACTCACTAAGCGTGCAAGGCTTCAATGTCTAGGAAAAGTTACAGAAGGTGAGACACAGCGGGGGAGGAAGGTATTATCACAAAGCTCCACATTTTCCAAAGGTAACTGTTACAAGATAATTCAGTACAAAGTTCCAACTTAGAAGGTATCATGTCTGCAGCTGAAGCTACTAGCTAGAGAAACTAATTTCTATCTGCAAATCTACAAAATTTAAAACAAGGGCCAATAGCTCCTGTATGATGACCTCCAATGTGGAGCCTACAGGCAGAAAGTGCCTTTACATGTAAAGATCCATCACAACCTCTGCCAGAAAACTTCAATCTATTCTTTGGACATGATAGAGCCCTGAATTTCATTTCTTTTCAGAGCAGACCATTTGAAGTCATGAAGCCTAAAGATTTAGTTACATGTTGCATATAAGCATACTGAAAGCAAGAAGCCTTCAGCTTCTCCACAAAGAAGGACTGATACAGAAGATGTCTGGATATTCAGACACATTCCCCAGTTGTGTTTTGCTGTATTTCATCATGAACTTCATGTTGCCTATACTTGGAAAGCACTTTCAGATCAGGCTCTTTGGGATGCAAGCACAAATGCTATTCATATACAAGACCAGAGCTGGTATGATCAACTACACTAAGTTACAAGTACTTTTAGACACAAGCCACAGCAGAACTTTCTACCAACCTGAACTTAAGGTAAACTGCTTTTCAGAAATCTGCCCTTCATTTTCAATATCATTTTAAGTGTGTATCTATTATTTGAAGAAAAGGCATGCTAAACTATACTTCTCAAAACCAAGGCAATGAGCTAGAGATTACATTAGAGTGAATATAGGGTTACTTTCATTTCAGATGTGGCTTGTGTCAGTGGCTTGAACTGTAAACAGGACTCTGCTCTAGAACTTGACCAAAATTCAGAAAAAAAGCTATAGAAGTGAGAACAGGGAGGGACTCAGATCTGAAAAAACCACAACAGCAACCCTACCCAGAGACAAAGGGCAACACTGCAGCCTTCCACATGTGAAGGGCTACTAAAAAAAAAAATAACATTTCAAAAATTGTACCAGTATTTCTATCAGAAATACCAGCTGAAAGTTAACAGAAATCTTAGCTACAGCTGGAATAATATAAAAATGACAGAGCATCTAAAACAATTGTCATCACTTGGCATATTTAAGGGATGCGAAAGATGAAGCAGGAGTAAGTTACCACACTGAATAATTCTGTAACAGCAGCAATTAAGTTCCTCACATCAGTCTTTTCCACTTCCAGTGGCTATTTCCATGTCATGCCACACATACATTTAAGCCTCCTTGTTGTACTCATAGCCAGTGGAAACAAGAAAGGTTTTCAACTATCCTGAAATTTCAAAAGTATGTAACTAACAAGGTTCTTCACCCAGAGGGTGGTTGGGCACTGGAACAGGCTCCCCAGGGAAGTGGTCACAGCAGCAGCCTGACAGAGTTCAAGAAGGCTTTGGACAATGTTCTCAGACAAGTGGTGTGACTCTTGGGGTATGCTGTGCAGAGTCAGGAGTTGGACTCCATGATCCTTGTGGATCTCTTCCAAATCAAGGTGTTATATAATTCTGTACTTTGGTTTCTAGGTTTTTGGTTTCAAATAGTATTTTAAAGAGTATTTAAATAGAATTTTAAATTAATTCCATGAAACAAAGCCAAAACAAGTTTACAAATCAAAATATTACCAACCATTCTTCACACTCACCTTGCATTTATGAACCCTGAAATGCAAAAAGCCATTCAAATACTGGCTTTCCAGAGTCTGCCCATAGCTGATAATTGGTTCATTTTTAGTATTACAGGGATATGAATGCTGCAAAACTATACACAAGATCAACTCTTTATGTGGTATTAAAACCATCAGATAACTAGTTACTGAAAAAAACAATGTGAGTCACCTTCAAAACATTCAGGCAGGTGTTCTCCAGACACATCAAAAGGAACAATCTTAGATCCATAACACAACTAATGTACAACAAGTCTTTTACAACCTCATAGGTATTCTTCAAGACAGACTGGAAGAGAAAGCCAAATGTTCCACTTCATACTTAAATGCAAAGTAAATCTGTTTGTCGTCAAGGTCTCTTAAAATTCACTTTCATCTTCCTGCAACAAGTGTTTTGTCAACTTAATTTTGCCTACTCACAAATGTTAAAATAAGCATTTCTCCTTGATATAGGATCAATAAATTGCATTGATCTGTGACTGTCTGGGTGTTCTTTCTCTTAGCACCTTCTAGATACTACTTTAATATTACACTACAAAGACAAGGCTTGCCTAACTAACCAAGATTATTATAAGGACTGCACTGGCAAATAATGAGGAGCCGAATTATACTTCAGAATGGAATTGAACTCGATGATCCTTGTGGGTCCCATCCAATTGAGGATATTCTATCATTCAAAGGCCTTCCATAAACAAGGCAAGAAACTCTATTTTTCATTAAATAGGACTGAATCAAAGTAATATCACTAAACTAATTCAGCGATATGCAAATGTACATAAAAGAATACCCCTAGCTAGCTTCTACTGATACCAATTGGTTCCATCAGGTGACTTTCTAAACCATAAACATACCTTTTCTCCAAAACAAGTTGGCAATCATGACTTTAGAACCACTTTTACTTTAAAAGGTACTTTAATCAAGCTCCTTTGCTCCTTTCTGAACAAAACAAGAAATGAATGCATTCCTTTCAAGTCCAACAGAGGTAACTGCTGCCTGAACAAGATCAATGCAGTAATTTTGGATTCTAAAGCATTAGGAACAAAGTATCCTTTTAAGAAAGCAGGTTATTCTAGATCTTCATTCTAATGCACAAAACTTTACTTTCCTATTTAGATTTGAAAACAAATGGACTAGACATAGCAAGCTACAGATAAACCAACTTGTTTTCTTTAAAATGTAACTGATAGACATTAATTGTTCTTTCATTCAGTTTTCAGGTTTTGACAAACAAAAATTTAATAGGGGACAGAAAAATGACAGTGAGGTTTTACAGGTGACTAAGTTAAACTAATGAAAATTTCAGTTGTACTTTGAGTTGACTCCAGCACATGTGCTGCTCTGTCTGTGTAGAAAGCAAAACATTCAGGTTATTTTGGATCAAATAGGCTTTTCATTACAAGTCTTTGAAAAACCAGAAAATATATTTTTCTATAAGATCAGTAGCACATGGAGTTGAAACCAGGCCCCTCGTTGCCAGAATATCAGCAGAGAATGGATTGTAAAATTCCAAGTCAACAACAAAGCATCATGAAAAGTTCAGGATTCAGACAACCAATAAGAGACATGAAAACATCTGTGTGTTGAAACACATGTTGTTTCAAAACAGACCAAAGCACAATAGTTTGCTGATACAAACACTTTAAACACAGAAGTATGCAATGTATTAGAGCACATTCTGGTAACACTGTATGTGTTTCCACTTATGAATTATCAGTCTCATCAACTTTAAGAGAATTAATGGCACTAATGTTTGTGGATCAGGGTCAATAAATATTCTACTTAACACAGAGAATTAATAAATCAGCATTCTGAAAGGTATACAGCAAAATGTTGCTTACACTCTAAATTCACAGTCTAACATTGGCCTAACAGCAGATGTAAGTGTTGGTGTCTTACCCAGATTAATGGACCACGTTTTGTAAGGTTTATGCCAGAATTAAGTTGAAATAGGCACACACAAACTTCTAAAGTATGCCGCTCTCTATGCTGGGGGAGAAAAGCAAATAATATCCCATTTCTGTCTAACATTTCTTATCTGCTGAACTGTCAGCTCAAAATGACTTAATGGGCCTTGGGTTACTGCAGCATTCATCAAGGCAAGCTTTTGGACAGCATCTCACCTGGTCTCTTCATCATCCCAAGCGATTCTCATGCCTTTCCCACCACCACCTGCTGAGGCCTTGATCATGACAGGGTAGCCTAACAGCGGGGAACAATTAGACAGAAGTTCAAACTTTGTTCAGTTGGTCACAGGAACATGACAACTGACCACATGTCCAATAAAGCCAGTAGACAATAACTTCGTTTATTAAAACACTTTGTTTGGAGGGAGAACAGAGGAGAAATTTCTCTTTTCAAAACTTAGCTGTCAGTGCAGTAATTTCTACAGCCAAGAGAGGCTGTCTTCTCCAATTCATTTGTACCAAAAAAAACGCTGAATGAATTATTCCCACGTAATGAAGTGATTTATGAATAAGGCATTTGACCTTTTTAAGCTCACATTTCTTTAGGAACAAAATTTTGTTCCTTTGTTGCTGCTGAAATAATCTTTTAAAAAAGAAAATTAATAGCAAAAATGAGTACACCTTCATAAATTAAGCCAAAATATTGAGTAAGCAAATCTCTACCTGCACTTCTAGTGCAGTACATTTTAAATAACAGAGCATCTCAAGAGATGTGCTGCTTAGATATTATGTAATAGTATCAGAAAATAGATTACTTTTTTTACAATAAAAAATTATTTCTCAAAACTGCCAAGTAGTAAGAAAACACGAGCAGCATAAACCTGACAGGATTGTACATAACTGGCAATATTTTACTCTTAGAACAAGATACCATAATATGGATATGAGGCAGAACACTCCTTTTCTGAAAGCTAGAAAATTGCAGTGACAAAGTACACAGATTAGATGCAGATTTAGTAATAACTGTTTCTCTTTTAATACAATTTTTTCATTCAAATCAACTTCCTGAAACAATTTCTTCAAATTAGATAACGTCACCTTTCTCTACATGAGCATACAGAAAACCAAAAATCAAGGATCTGATTAAAAAGCTTTTGACATTTCTGGATAGCAGAAAATTCTTCATGGCTTTGGTCTCCAGTATGTTTAATGAAAATCACAACATTAAGGTAAATACCAGGCCAGCTGACACGGTCTGGCAAGAAGAGTCTATCAGTCCTTGCAAACTGAAGATGCATTCTAGAAAAGGCTTTGATCAGGGGACAGAAAAAGACATTTGAATATGGTTCCTAGAAGTGGTCTATCATATGTGTTACTGATATTTACAGTTTCTTTCTGGAATGCAGATCTACTGTTGCTATGTCAAGTGACAGCAATACAATACACCCACCTCCTCCTCATAGTCATCTAACTGAAAAGAGGTTCAAGAGAAGATAATTAAAACCAGCAAGACCTCAAATTCCTTTTTTTTTGCTAAAAAGGCTGAAATGGATATCAAAAAAAAAAAAAGGCAGGAGAAAAGCTTAAGAAACAGTAGCGTTGATTGGAAGGCAGGAAAGCAGCAATGGTACAAGAGAACATTAAATTAACAAAGAAACAAAAAAAAAAATCAATAAAATAGTTTCCAACTTAACACATTATTAGACTGTGAAACCCCAGGCTGTAAAGCATTCATGTGGCTGAAAGCTGCAGAGAAGCAACAGTGGAGCATATGTAGAGCAGGAACCAAGCTCCTATAGGCATGGATGACCACAAGGATATAAATCATCATTCCTTCCAGTCTAAAGTAAAGGAATCGCTTGTTACTGTGTATAAGATGAAGACCAAACAGAGCCATGCAAATAACCTTTCTAGAGTTTCATATTTTCTTATGAAACATCTAATGCTGCCCCCACAGAGGGGTATGGGATAAGTCACAGTAACAATGACTTTGATCCAGGCCTTTACAACGCCAGAGAATAAAAGGCAAAGGCAAAATAACTCTAGATTACATGCAGCAACAGTGAAGGTCAACCAATTTGCATGAAATGCAGTATATGCAATATCTACACAAGTACATTCTATTGATGCTGTAGCTCCATTTCCAGCTCCCTGGCAGCTGCCAGGCTCCTACACAAGTCACTGGATATTTGCAATAAAGCAAAAAGCACATCTTGCAAGACTTTCACGCAAGAAATTAGATTTTACTGGTTAACACTTGCCAACGTAAATCCCTGGCAATAGTATCACTATCTGGAGACCTTCTCCAACTCAAAAAGCTGCAAGATTGAAATCTTTAAACAAGCATTGTTTTAAGCCTTATTATGGCAAATGTACTAAGGCAATTTCCATCACCTAATCTATCTTATTCAGTGTTACATGTACTTGAAAAAAATCATCATCAATTATGCCAACAATTTCAGTCTAACAATATCAGCCTCTTGAATGGTTTGCTGATTTTAATTCTGGAAGCAGAATCTAGTCCTGATTTACTGTTCTTTAGTTTCAAAAGCAAAATAGGCTTGTTGAAAGTGAGCCTTGGTGAGTCTTTATATGTTACAAAACGTAGTTCATATATCACAACTCACGTGGTTAAATTATCAGAGAGAATACATGGGTTACTAGTATCATTCACCAAGTGTAGAACCACTTTGTTTCCCCTCCTTCCCACGTTTTATGTACAGTGATTATATGTCAACCATGCTTGTAGGCAAGGCAGTTAAAGACTCCCAAGAGCCACTATATAATTAAAAATAAAATAAATTTTCAAAAAATCAAAGTAAGGCCTTTCATGAAAAAATATATCCAGCTTTTTAGGTTGAGAAGGAAAAATTGCAACAGACCTCTACATGTTGGCATATAGTCAGTCCCCTAAAAGTAAGGGTACTTGAGCTTTTGCTCAATTATGAGTTTACACACTCCTTGCTCTTGGGGGTACTCAACTAAGCTTAAGAGCAGCTCTTTAGCCAACACCAAAGATTGAAAGGAAGACTTTGTAAAATTTAAGTTTTAGATATATACTGGATATAGGATACTGAGACCAAAATGCATTACTCAGTCTTCACTTTGACACTATTCAGCAGCAATCAAATTGCTGAAGCATGTTCACATGGATTCCTTGGATTAGTTGTGGGAAGGGAGAGGCATGCAGACAATTTCTAACACCATTTATAAGCACCCACAACAACATCAATGAAGAGACTCACGAAGCAGACACATTTTTGAGTAGGTGTTAGGTTTTCAATCCTTCCCTCGAATTCGATGCCAATTTATGTGAAATTAAAATTGCATGTGAGATTAAAACCTACTTTTGTTCTACAGTTTTACATTCTTGTGATGCATCTTAAGGATGTGTCTAAATAAGTTAGTAGGTGAGAAGGTAAAAAGCTGTCAGGCTTGAAAATCACTGGACTTACTTTTGCTGTTAAATAGGTACTACTACGTTAGGACCACTTTGTTTCCAGAACAATTACTATTCTGAGAATCTGAATGGTAAAAGGAGTACACAAACTTCTGATGTCCCACAGCTGTTAGCTCCTGCCCTTTGTCACCATGGTTTTAGACATTATTTAACCATTTTTATAAAGTTGCAAGCAGCAGCCAACAGAACGCATTATGCAACTGTAGCCTGAGCAATACTGCACATGGCAATACCAGATTGTTTTCAGTATCCATTATTAAAAGCTAGCACTAACTAAACCCATGTCAAATGAAATATGACAAACCATCCTTTTCACCTCTTCAGTTTTGCACAGACTTTCATTTACTTTTCATTGCACTTCACAGCTGTTTAATCCTTTCAAATAGAAGAGTAAAACTTTTTGGAGTTTCAGCAACGCTTCAGAATCAAGAAGCCAACAGTTCTTACTGTACAACTTCACAAAAAGGCATAAAAGCAGCATGGGAAAAGAGCCAATATAATTAAGCACTACAGAAGGAATCACAAGAGTAGAACAGCCCACACCAACAAATAGAGAAAGGAGACTGTAGAAAGGAGCCTATACAGCAATTTGTGCCTGAATTTCATCCAGTTCCAATTTAGCCTAGTACCTCCATCATATTCTCTCTTGATAACTCAGGAAAACAACTCAAATCAGGGGCAAAAAGAAGGTTTCCTTCTCACACCTAGAAAATGTGTATCTATAGATAATAGTCACTGAAACAGGTAGAGGCAGTGTTCTCAACCCTGAGGTGCCATGTTCCACTGCTACTGGATCTTTTGCCAGAACACAGCAGGGAGAAGCAGGAAAAAACCACAGGCAGCACGAGAGCATTACACAGTGTTTTACTGTTTTAAGCACTGACCCACAGTTGTATTTTTTTAATAATTACTTAAGTTCTCTTAGAAGACTGAAACTTTGGTTAAGTGAAATAAAAACAACTTGAAAGTATTCCATTGCATATCAAGTGCTTTATATACAAGGACAAATAAATGTCATATACAAGGACATAAATAAATACATTATCTATATACAAGAGACTATAATTTCGTTCCATTTTAGATACTTTGAAATTAAAATTACTATGTTTTATTCTGATCAGTGGTCACAATTAGACAGAAGCTTAAGAAAACTGATCAACTAGTTGAAACACAGGTGGGGAAAAAGCTAGAAGGGACATTTTTCTTCCAATACACGGCATCATACTACAAACCTCTCTTGTACCAAAACAATTTAAGAATTTTCCATCTAAATAAAGCACCACCCAGCTGCCTGTAATTGACTTTAATATCACAGATTTAAGACTGCCTTGATATAGTGACCTCCAAAGTGCTACTGATATCAAAGACAGGAACTAGTCAACAGGAACACCAGAAGAACTCAGAAGAAAATTAAACAAGAATGCATTTTAAAGGGTTTCTAGAAAGCCACTGCATGCCTTCTGATTTACATTCATCAAAACTGTTTTTAAAAATGCTTGCAGAAAATCTTCAAAACATAAGAGCAAGAAAGACTATTGAAGAGAAACTGAAATGAAATAAAGTCACAATACTACATCTTTATTCAGGGCTAAACCAAATTTTATTTAATGTTCTCTTCTGAATGCTCCAGTTTGGTTGATAATCTCTTCCTTTTGTTAATGCTTCCATGACAGTGATCAGTTATCATTCGATTTCAAAAACAAGGACAGAAAGCCTGACCCACAGAAAGACTGCCTTCAATTGTGTCACCCTAAAAGTCAGGCAAGCCTAGGAGGGGTTTCAGGGCAGTTAACCAGTGCAGGATAAAAGCCCCAACCTAAACTCAAAGTGGAAAGATGCCACACTGCTTAGAAGTTATCTGCAGCAGTGTAAGTCACACTTTCTATTTGGTACATAAGGCACAGCAATAACTTTTGACATGACTTAAGTGTACTTGGAGCTGGAAATCCAAGTGAAGCTTCAAATGCAGATACCTCCTGTGAATTATCTACCTGTGATAAACCTAAATAGCTTCTCATGGTTACAGTCTCAAAGCAAAAATTAAAGAAAGAAAAATCAGATATCTCACTGTATTAGATTCTTCTTCTAGAAAGCATTTAAAAACATGTTATTTCAAGCATATGGTTTAGAATTTTCACTAATATTAAGCTTTAGTAAATAAAAGCCAAAACTCATTAAACACATATTACACTTAACCTTCATCAAAATGAGTCCCAGGCGGTTTGCTGGTTGCTCTTTTCACCATTCTGTAAGATATTCAGAAGCTGAATAGTGCCTTTATTCCAGTAAGCACAGAAGGCTGGTGCTCTGGATCATATTCAAGCTAGCTGCAGTTCACACAGTGATGAAGAATCATAAAATCACTGGTGTCAGTCTCCATAGAAAAAGAAATGTACCATGCCTAACTTCTGACTATCATGTCCAATTGCAGATATACTTTGAAATAACTCCTTTAGTGAGGTACTCATTACTGCATATTACATGCAATTCACAAATCATGGCTGCACTTGTTCTGTGCAGTCTAGTTTGAAAAGCTCAGATGTGATGATTTCAGAGACAGGGCATTAATGCCTAGATTCTTCCAGCCCTATAGGCAACAAGGAACTTAAAAACTATTAAAACATTATTTGTTCTATAGGGATTACTTATTACACATTCAATTTAGTCAACCATGTCTGCTGAGAGGCACACAAATCCCACCATAGCTAATTTAAGAACTTACCAATTTCCCTTGCAATTCTGACAGCTTCATCTGCATCCTGTAAAAGCAGGAAATGAGAGGCAACGTTAATCCCATCAGCCACTGCACTGTGTCCTGAGGGCAGTCATATATTGCACTACTGTCTCCTCCGATTCATTTAATGTTTGATTTTACAACCTTCTGACCCTTTTCAGCCAGAGGAATGTAAAATTAATACCATAAGTGGAATGTAAATTCTACCTCATCATTAGTGCACTGAGAAACTCAAAGCAACGAGGAATCAGCTGACAGGAAACACAACCAGGATCACAAAATGATTTTCTGCAGTTGTAGGAATTTAATGCTAGAATTTAGAAGTTTACAATCAATAATGGACCATAAATCAGATCGTTAAAGTTTGTCCACTAGCAGCTTGTTTCTGTCCACACAGGTATTCCTTGTGTTTTCCTGGTTGCTGTCAGTAGGGGGAGTTGATTCTCTATTGTTTGGGAGTAATTCAAGTTCAGGGAAAACATATTGCAGAACTTTTTTAAAGACAAATGGGTTTTGTTTACCCCAGCAAGAACACAAACATTTCCATTTTGCAAGTTTTGCATTCTGAAGAGAAAATAAACCTTAAATGCATCATTTTAAACTCTATCTGAAAGAAGATGCCCATAACTGTTTTCACTTAAGGGTTGGTACATTACTAGCATGTGACAATTTTTAAAATCCTTTTGTTGATGCCACCTATTGCTTCAGCTGTCTCATACCACTTTAGCCTGGTACAGAAAAAAGTACTGGGAAATTCAGAGAACAAAAAGCAAAATACTTGAATGCTTACTTTTCACTAACCAAATCACTTCTCCTGCAGTAGTTAATGCTGGTTTTTTCTACTGATAACAATATATTTCCATTACACAAAATTAGAAAGGAAAAGGGTTAAATTACATTGGTACAGGTTAAGTTTGAAAATTCCATCCAAATTTGCTAATATTTATACTATCCCGTGATATACATTATAAAATTTGTATGTAAGGCAGTAATGTCTGGAAACCACCAGCTGCTAAATGTGTCTGAAACTATGGGGGCTGACTTATGAACATTAAACTGAAACCTGATATTTTTAAAGCTTTCAAGGCAATCCATTTTAAAAGCACCCAGGTCAGAACTTTTAAAAAAATTCGTAAGAAATGTTCATACCTGGTTCATTTATGTCCGATAATAAAACAAAATCCTCTTTAAAAGTCTTCAGTACCTAGTAACAGCCCCATGAAGAATAAGGGGGCTGGCAGGGGAAGTTGTCAGAAAATTTAATTTCCTTTCATTAGCTAGTCTGCTCCACAAATCGGTGCTTGTTAAGTTCAAAGCAGTCCTGAAAGCAACATCAGTTTTAAGTCTTTTTACTCCAGTCACATCTGTTAATGAGATTTTTCCAAATAACAATTGTTTTTAAGTCAAGAGATAAATCTAGCAAAAAAAAACCTGCCCCTCACCCCCCCCCAAAAGAAAAAAAAAAACTCAAGAGTTTACGGTTTTATTACACCTTGCTGCTTTCCATGACCCTGCACCCTCCAAATTTTAGCTTAAAGGGATAAAATGCATGAAAAGGGTCATTTAAGAATGTTAGTGGTTTCCACACATTGAGTTGGAAGGTTCTTTGTTCCTGCCTGTGACAGTTATGCGAGAATACTTCCCCTTAATAGCCTCTCTGTCAGGAAGTGTTAAACCTGCCAAATGCAGACAATTAGAGCCTCTTGAACAAAATGCAGGAAGAGTGATGACTGATGAAGAGCCACGATTATAGTCGAGAAGGAAACTTTTACATTTCTTTTCTCTTGCAAATTCACCCATATATCTGCAAAATAGAATTAAGGGAGGGGGAAGCAAACAGGGTAATCTTTTTTCACTTAGTTACCTGCAAACAAGTGGGGAACTGATACACTGCAGTCCACAGGAAGACAAGCTGCAAACAGGGGAGCTTTTCACTGCCACTGTGTTTTTATACACACATACAACAAATTTAAGTAACAAGCGGATTCCTATCAGCAGCACTATCTCAGTTCTGGCTTGAAAAGGCTGAGGTTATCTGCCCAGCACAGTTATTAATTTACACTGTTTCAACATCTGTTTCTTTTAGAGTTCTAATATATTAGAACCCAAACTCTAATGTACAAGAAAAAAATTAGAATCAATGCATACTCAAACTCTTTCACTTTTTTGAACCAGAAAACAAAATCTGGCTGTGCTTTAAAAGAAAAATTAAGAAACGAAAAAATAAGAAATTGACATATGGAAATCTCCGGGAAGTCTTTTTATCTTTTTCCATAAGAAAGTATGATGAATGTAAGTTTAAAGTGTCATGAATTTCGCTTGCTGATTATATAAATACAGAAGCAGTTTGAGTAATCAGAAAAAGTTACGACAGTTATTTCAGATTTTTGGTATACAGAATTTATGATAGATACACAACCTCTGCACAAGGGGAGCAAAGAACTGAATGCTATGATACTGCCTAACACACATCCCTATGTGCAAAATATACAAAACCACACTGGTACTAAAAGCATTTTAAATTATTTTTTTAAAGCACAAGTCCTCAATGATTTACTGCTGTTTCCTCCAAAAACACATTAGCTACACTACCATTTTCCCAAAATAAACTGGAGACTGTAAAGAAATATATAATTTTAGCACCACCTTTTATTGTACAAATAAAAATGTTCAAGTCATGGTAGAAGTTTATAAAAATCCTAAGAGTTATAAACTTATGTCACCGTGTTTTTACAAATAGGTGATTCCATTAAGTTAAGGAGACATAAAATACTCCTTTAGCATAAGAATTCCTAACCTCCTAATTTCATATACATACCTCTCAGCTAGGTACCAGCAGGTGGAGACAGAAAAACAAAACTCTCCTGATGTAGGGAAAGGCCAGGACAAAGCTGTTTAAGAGACTCCTAGAACTGTGTAGCATTGAATTATTAAGAGCTACATAATAGTTTTCATGGCTGAGGGTGTTAGCCTTAGAGAACCTCCAGCTCATGTCCATTTTCTAACAACCTCTTCAGCAATACAGTGATCATTCAACTCCAATGTCAATACCTCAATGCAAGAATTCAGCCAAAACAGGTACCCAAAACTTGACTACAGTAAATTCAGAGCCTTGCTGAAGACCTCTATTGTGTTTACTGACATCAGTGAAACTAAGAAGACACAGAGACATTATTCTGCTGGGTCTACATCCAGCTGTGTTATACCAATCATAAAACCAAACTGGCTGTATGTGGTGAAACAATACAAAAAACATTCTTCCCTCGTCATTCCTTTGCCAGCTTTTCACCACAGTATATCCTTATATTCATTACTCAGCCTCCACTTTAGTCTTGCCTCTTATTCCCCTTTAGTTGTTTACATCATCTCAGCCCTAACTTCAGTATAGCCATTGTTCACATGAATTAATGCTAATTCTTCTGATTTAAACCGTTTAACACTACCTCTCCCAATCAGGTTTTATGAAACTAATTGTAGCTACACATTTTGAAATTTATTACTTTTGAATGCTTTTGTTGGCTCTCTAGCTGACAGCACAAGACTGTGGTTCCTTACATGTGTAGTCTGGATAACCCCTGCCCCAGCCAACTGAGAAACTGAACCAGGGATGAGAAGAAAATTACTCTTTGTCAAACTGCACTCCACTCTCATTCCACATCTTTCCATTGTCAGTTTAATATTTGCTAGAGCATTTGCCAGTATGAGAATAGTTAGTTGTGTCTCTTATGCCAAGCATCCTTCTCTTCAATCATTCCAGCTCTAAGTATACTGCTGAAGGGCTTCCTTCCTTCTCTTTAATTTCTCATTTAATTTCTACTCACTAGGCATTTTTCTGCATGTAACTTTTCCCAGCTGTTATTACAAAACCTTAGCAATTATAGTGTCTCCTATATGTAAGTGCTAAGCAATAAAGACAAGAAAAGAAAAAGATCCTTTATTCATGAAGGACCTAAGTATCTGCAGCACTATTTAACAAGCGCTGGATAAAGACAACTCTTCCAGTAACAAAGATTTGCAGTGCAATCCTGAATTGAATAATGAAACACTAGAAGTTGTTACTCTGTGTTTGCTTTAACTATTCATCCACAAAGAATACATGCAACACATCTGTCTTAATTTCTGGCACTGTCAGAGGCATGAATGCAGTTTTCTTCCAGCTTTACTAGACTCCACTTTAAAGTTGAAGCCACCTCTAATCAAGTCGAGTGTCAAGCAGACGCTTCCTAAGACCTTTAAAATTTTTATTTCTCAAGAAAAAGAGCCCTCAAAGATTCTGAAAGCTTCTTAACTGTGACTAAAGTAAGTCTCCCACAGAATGGCAAAACTCTTAAACAGTCTCCAGTTCCTTGTGTGTTGCTGTTCAGATCAGAGCTGGTAACAGACAGATGTGCCCTTCCTATCTTGGTCTGAATTGGCAAAATAATATATCAAGCTCTAACCAAAAAACAGGCATCCTGTATGACCTAATTACTTGGGTATTCATTTGAGCAAAAGAGATTGTCGTGGGAAGGAAATCAGAGGACAAACACAGGCACACATTTAGATCCATAGCAAGTATGACACTATCAATTATCCGAGGTTTTATTTCCTATAATTGGTAATCAAAGCACTGTTTAGCCTAAAATTTCTGCTTTCTGATGGAGACTACAATGTTGGCATTTCTGGGGAATTTCTCTCTTTTTATTTGGTGGGTACACTGCAGGTTTGGGTTTGGGTATTTTAATTAGTTATGTATTCTTTTTCATCAGCACTCTTCAGATAATCAGAACTGATGCAGAGCTGAGGTATGTGAAACTGATATTATATGGATGCTTCAGGATTAAACAACTACCATATAGTTCCTTTCAGTAGCAGAGGTTTGGAGCTGTCAACTTACTCCTGCATTCCAGTTCATTTGCTTTTAAGGGTATCGTTGCAAATAGCCCATTGTCAACCACATCACTTTTTGATTATCAGTTTCCTTTTTGTGTCAGAAACTTCAGATAGTTGTCAAAAACAGTGCAACTGAAGATGTAAGAAACAAGTGCATACAAGTAAGTAGCTCGGTTTCACTGGTTGTATGTCTACCTATTCATTAACCATTATCCTACTTTGTTGGCTTTGTTTCTTTTTGTTTTGTAGCGTTTAAATGATTAATTCAGAGTTACCTCCTAGTTAGATGCTTTTCTAGAAGTTATTTTCAGAATTTCTAGAAAAATATACAGGGTATCAGACAGAACAGAGAATCTTACACACAACAGCTTTGCTGCTGTTAAATCTCATGAGTGCTAAAGGACCACATACACAAGGGATTGCTAAAATATGCAACAAAAATCTGAAAGAATACTGTGTTAACTTGCCACTGCCAGACTTCAGCACGGCCACAAACGCCAGCCTAAAACGCATATGCAGCCGTCCAGAAAACAAAGAAGTCTTGGCACTTTTACCTGTTGCAGCATTATCCTGCTACCACTCATTACATACACCACACGTTTCCACCACAAGTACTGAAAAATTCTCTTGGGCATTTTGACCTCAGCTATTTTGTGATTTTATCATTCTCTCTCACCAGTCAAGTTCTCCAGGCAGCCTCATCGGACCAGATAATTTAGTGGAGGCTTAGCCCCTTTGCACTCTATTTACCTTCCTCTTTTAGTCAGAGGTTTTTTTTCCTCTTAACAGAGTTTAAAATCCAACTTAGCTAACATGCTTTTTTGTGCAACTAAAAGTTTTACTCAAACTTTATTTGAAAAAAATCTAATGTGACATCTCAAGCATAAAAACTTTCAACCCAGGAGGTTAACATTTTATAATGCACCAAAGTTTTAGGTGTTTCGGTTTTAGGTTCTAAAAGAGAAAAGCTTATTTAACTACATTAACATAGACAATATATTAAGACACAGGAAAGCTTGCAAGAGCCCAACACAATCACTATAGCAGAAAATAAAAATGAAGGTATACTTCATTTAACCTTCCAAACTCTACAGAAAAAACAAAAATATTTTTAGAAAACTGTTGGAATTCATTCCTTATAAAACCACAGGAAGACCACTAGCTGTAGAATTTGATAAAGAGCCACCAACTTCCCCCCAACCCTCACCCTGAGTTTTGCAACACATGGAAATCTGCACCATCAGCATAGACCATAAAATGGAAACTTCACAGTTTAACAAACTTCACTTAACCCAGAGCTGTCAAGATTTTGGCCAACAAGAAGACCTGAGAAATGTAAAAATGCGCAAATAGTTGAATCCACACTTGACATTTAACACATCTAGCTGCCTTCATGTTAAATTTAGCAAAGTATTTTTAGAGACTCCATTGAAGAACTCCTAATACATCATTTATTATCAAAGACTTTCTCTTCTTCTCCAAAGCTCTCTTGCTAGTGAAACTCTGTACCCCATTTTTAATTACATCTTACTGAAAAAGAAGATGAAATTATAATTAGATTCTGCATCAGACCTTCAATAGGTGTACTTTGATTTAGACACAGTTCCTACAGTGGGCAGACAGTAATTAAATGATTTCTCACCTTGACTACTCCATCAAAGCCAGGGATCGTGTTGACCTTTGCATTCTTGGCTAACAATTTGCTTTCAATCTTGTCTCCCATAGCTTGAATAGCATGTGTGTCAGGTCCAATGAAGGTGACACCTTCTGATGCCTGCAAAGACAATGAAGATAAAACTTGAGGAGACAAAAAATAAAATTCAGCTTTTCTTTGCACAGATATTAACCTTTTCTCTCTTTTTGAACTCACTAATGCAACAAGGCTTATAAGACAGTGATCTGTTTATGTAACAACA
Source organism: Climacteris rufus (assembly GCA_013398175.1). Lineage (NCBI taxonomy): Eukaryota > Metazoa > Chordata > Aves > Passeriformes > Climacteridae > Climacteris > Climacteris rufus. Next base: position 1,299,297 of record VZRZ01008040.1, read on the forward strand.
TAGCAATATATAAGCATTTCAGCCAGTTCATTAAAAATGTGTATGACCTTGTGAAACTATGTATACACACACATTCAAAGCCCTATAATTAGCATTTGTATAAATCAAAAGCCAAGCCAGAGAAAAACAGCTGCAAGTGGAAGTACTCCAGCCTGAAAGTTAGAAATACCCCTCAGAAAACAGAGGCTTGTTAATTCACCAGTGAAATAACAAAAAAGTGATTTACAAAGATGCACTTGCCAAATGGAAATGCAGTTTAAAATTCTATTTATTACACGTTCCCAAAACCAAACCTCAATGAAACACCACAATGAAAACGCAGTCGTTTACTCAACATATTTAAAATCTTGAAAACAAGGTAATAAGTGAAATAACATTTCTCAATTCTTTCAGGCAATTCTTGTCCAACACTAATGTGGAAAGATGTTAACATAAAATATTTTAATACTTCAACATTAATATGTAGGTAGAACACCCAACTGCATTTTTCTCCCTTCTGTTTCTCTATGCCAACAACAGACTTCAGTGAGGTGATTCAGATAGAGGCATTTTTTCAAATCTCTTCAGGTCAGTAGTACAGTAAGTCAAAGGCAATCCTATCAGAACTATTCCCTGAAAGTTACTGATGCATCAGCGAGTACACACGTGCTTCAGGCAACTTTGCATCCTTTGTACTCTAGGGTGAAACCTAAAAAGGAGGAAGGGCTAAGGAGGAAGGACTAAAAATTTTAAAACTTTTTGAAAATAAGCCTTGCACAATTTTCCAACAGTTACACAAATCTTTTTTCTCCCCAATTCTAAGACACCTGTAAAATGCCTAAGAACAACTTGTTTCTAGCCAGTGGGAAGCTTACTTTATACCAACACCAACAGAATGGCAAATAGCAATTTCTTATATCACAATTTATGTCTTATTATTTTGTCTTTCTGACACATACTTGTGCTGCACACACCATATAGTTACAGTCACTAACAATAAAAAGTCACTTGTTGAAGCTTTGTGTAGTCATGTGATGGCAGCACACGATCCAACCCCAGAAAACAACATCCCCCTATTTGTGATCTTGTAGGAGCTGAGAGATCTCAACATGCCTGGGATTCACCATTTCCACTGTCAGCAGCTTCCCAGCAGGAAGAGTGGAACAGCAGAAGCACTGTGGAGAGGATTTCCTATCATCCTAGCTAACAGGGAAGTCGAGATCATGGAGAAAAGATCAGGTAAGCATCACAAACACACAAGGAAGGTCAATGCAAAGACACCCAAACCAAATGCAGAGCATCAGTTCTGCTACATCAAAGGACTGTGAGCTTCGACTCACAATGAACCATCTGGGGGTTTATCCCAGCCCACCTCTTCTCCACCACATTTGGCTTCTTAGCTCAGCAACTCAGGAATTAATAATTTGATTAATAGTTGTCTTAGAAAGTTGGGAAGACCAAAACAAAGGTGCAGATGTATAATTATTTAGTGTTCAGATCCTTTAGCACTGTAAGAAATTCACTTTTTAAAGGAGAAGGTAAGCACAAAGCAAGGAATTGATGCTTAAAACCATAGTGACACAAAGTTTGGAGCTGACTGTTTCAGAAACAACAGATTACAACCTGAAAACTGATCCTTTTCCTCTCTCAATAGGAGGCACAAATAGGTACCTGCATACACGTGGAGGTAGGGCAGAGTTCTCTTTGTCATCAAACTGTCTTCCAATATCACAAAGCTTTGTGGAAAAGATTTGCTTCCATACCTTGACAACTGGAGATTACACTGTCCCTCTTGTATCACTCCTAACCTGGTAACACCTTGTTTCCACAGTTTCTGCCACAACACTGGCATTTGCATCCTGATCGATACCACTTCAAACTTCACCATGTATTACTTGCCCTCCTCACTTTCTTCTCAAAGTTTACCATCAAAAACATGGGATTTCCAGAGGTAAAGATAGTGGGTCCAAAACTTTTGCCGCCCTAACGGACCATCCAAGTCTTCTAGCTTGCAGTCTACTTCCATACTCCTACACTATTTCTCTTTTCTCCTCTTTGTTCTAACAGAAAATAAAAACTTCATTCAAACTGGAGGTCACAGGAGAGGATAGAAATTACATTCATGGCATCTGCAAGCATGCACCTTTCCAGCAAAAGGCACATAGGGGATATCATGCCTGACTTGCTCGTTCATCTCTCTGACTTGTGGCATGGACTTTCACGGTGCCCAGTTCATTCCCTGCTCCTGCCCAAGCAGACAGCCAGATAAGGAGAGAATTGTACCATTCAGGAGACATTCATGAACCACCTGAGAAGGAATGCTCCAGGCCATTTCAAGAAATCAATCTGTGCATCCAATCTATTTGTTACATGAATCCTGTAGACCTGTAATATTTCATATGGATAGAGTCAATACCACTTACCAAAAATTAAGTACCAGATGATGTGCAGCAAATTCACACTACTCTAATACAAATATCACAATCAGCATCTTTATCTTTTTTTATGTATACTTTTCATAACTCAGAATTTACAAACTGCAGTTGTTTCCACATGCACTTCTGGGCTTTAGCTGCTTCAGACCTTTGTTCCTTACCCAGATGTGCTCTCTCATGGTGAACAAGCAGCAGCTTAGTACCAACAGCTATTCCCTGATATGGTTAGTCAATGGGGGCAGTCACCACAGCCAGTTATTTCCCATCAACAAACTACTTATTTCCCTGAAACAAAATAGTTTAACTCTGTGTGCTATCACAGGACACCACATAAAACCACATAACTCTGCATGCTGCAACATCCATAAATCAAAAATAATTTAACAAACCTAGGAAGTTCTGCTGGTTTCCAGGCAGTATCTAACCATCCCTTACACTGAACAGGCGTGCATTCTCACAACTAACTTTAGTCAAGCACACAGAAAACAGACTTTGTCAGCACAGGGCACTACTGAACAAACTCTTGCAAGTCTTGCCACAGTAATTTAAGTCCACATCACTCAGAGATGCTTGCTCAAGCCCTCTGCCCAAAGCTTCTCAGCTCATCACCAGAAAAGTGCCCCAGCTTCTTCACTGCCAACACTCACACAATGTACTAAATTATCTGTTCAGAAGTCTACTGCCTAATACTGAAAATACCAGAAGCAGACCATAAGAAAGAATGTGGTGGCAACATCTTCAGCTCCCACAAAGCACTCAACCATTAGCATCCTTAGTTTATTAAACACACAGAAGTAGTGAAACTACCAGAAAAACTTGCAGTGTTTGATGACAGTCTGTCCACACACAGACTTGTCAGTGTGGTAGCAAGTAGTAAAACCTCTGCTGTACATAAACAAGCTTATGCACTGCATATCAAACAAGTTCTTCCAAAACTTCTGTTGCTCCTTCACACATTCAGCAACATATTGCAGCCTTGAAGACTGATTAATCTGGCTGCAGAGAACACATCAAGTCTCACCATAAACATGCACCAGCATTTTCGTTAGAAACATACCTGTGATACCTGTGTATCATAATCAAAGGTATAGGCAAACAATAAGGAATATTTTATAAAAGAACAATTTTGTAACATAGTCCATGGCCAAAAAGTTATTTTTTTTGTTGTCTTAAGTAGTAGATATTGAAGAGTTTTCCCCAACACACCACTATTTTTGAAAGCAGTAACAATAGGTCTAATTGTCATGCCATAAGAATTGCAAGCAGTTCATTCTGTCTTCCTTTTGGTTCGGTTTTATTTTCTTAAGCCAGACAAAAGTCTTATTCTACCCTCAGGGGATGCAGGACTCCTAGTACAGCAAAAATTAAACTGTGTCAAAGTACAACAAGCAAAGACAAGTTTTGGAAAGCCCATTTGGGAAGTTAATGATTGAGCTTTATGTGACCTTTGCAGTCTGTCAAACATCTGACTGCTCTGGGAACAGAGCTATGTTAGTGTAAATCAGCACACTCAACATCTGGAAAGGACCTGCCCATCTGACAAACTCTGGTGGACCCAAGGTAATTGAAGAGACTGATTCTAGAAGAGAATTCTCCTTTGCTCCTCCTGGAAATTATGAATGCAGATATTCACAATTACTGCATTATACAGTAGTGGATTCAGCCTCAGTGACAGCCTAAGCAGAACTAAAGATAGAAAGCATGAAGGAGGGAAAACTGCATAATAAACTTTAACACACATATACTTGGCAACATATACTCTTCTGTGGGCTTATGAATGTGTGGCAAACCAGCCAACTCACTGCCAGGCATCCCCGAGCTGCAGGAAATGACTGAACAGTTCCAACCCAGCTTTAGACAAAACAAGTGACACTAAAACTTATCCTCCGTCTTTTACTATGTTAGTTAGGGACAATTTAACACAGTTTTTGGTGTCCTCATTTGAGGCAAAATATTTGATCTGCATGTAACATCAGCTTAAGAGGAGCAGCTTCAACCAACCAGGATATGCCATGTACAAAAACACAGCTATCAAGAATCTCATGTTTTCTCTTTCAGGATCACTTGGTGAGGGGATTTTTCCACTCTCAGCGTGCTGGTGTGGCAAAACATACTCCAAGTGCCCAGCTGCTTCCAGGTGCAAGAGCCCCTATAATTATCTTACCACACAGAAGCAGTGACAATAATTCAGCCTTTGTACTTGTTCACTCCCTAGTACCTAAAATGACTACTTGCAGGATAATATTTCCCATCTCTGAGGAAGAAATGGCTGAGAGAATAGAGAGATCTCAGAAGCAATTGTAGCTGCTCTATCATATTGAAAATAAGCTTTTCTATGTATACACAGAGCTGGTTTCAAACAAGTTCATGAAATTTAGAGGAGAACTCAATCTGTTGCATGCTGCCACGGAATCATAGGTTCTCAAATTCAGACTTACACACGACATTTTCATGATTACCCAAACTCAGAGTGATATTTAGAGAAGACAGTAACAGCCCTTAAGTAACTGAGACAACCTAGTTCCTTTTCCCTCATTCTCTCTCCTTCCTCTCCTGCACATGCCTTCCAACAGTCCTATCTATCCCCCTCCTCTAAAAGCAGGTTTATTACTCCTCAGCTGACTTAGCTGATCAACATAGCAGACAATATCCTATTTTTTTTTTTTTAAGAAGTGTTTTCCATCACTTTAATGAGAGAGAATGAGCTAAGCAGAGATAAGCTTAATGGGCACTGAAGGAAGGACCACAGAAGGTGTTGGTGCTGCATGCAGCTGGGAACAAGAACCTTCTCTGGGGGGAAGGCACATCCTCAAACTCTCAGGTACTCTGGAGGGGGCTGCATGCTGCCATATTGACCTGCTCTTCTTTTGAAGTCTGCATTATTGCATAAAGGTTTGTTTTAAAATCAAACATGATGTTTCTCTGAGGAGCACTGCTTGAATCACAGAATGGCTGAAGTTTGAAGCATATAAAGCCACTGCTTAAACCAACTCTGACATATGGTGTCAAGTACTGCAACAACTTCAGGGCACAAGAGAAGCAGAATCACAATTTGGTGGCAGTGAGGTAACAGCAAGATCAGCAAGAGGGTGTAACAAACTTAACCCTCAAGTTTTCTTCACAGGAAGATCTGAAAAAGGTTTTCATGAAATATTTAAATAATACTTATTTAAGTATTATTGAACTGATGAACTCTTTCACCATTGTACTGCCCTCTTGACACACAACTAGTCAAGGAGGCAGACCCAAGGGGGAAGGGAACAGGCATGAGTAGTCTGGTAATAACAGTGTTCCAGAAAAATTGGGATTGTCCACAAATACAATCTCCCATCTGCAGCTCATAGCTCACCAGAACTCAGCAGAAGGACACAAGCCTGTCCATGCAGCTGCCTGCAGCCACAAACAAAGCAGAGCAGATAAACTGCACACCTCAAGGATGACTGGAATAGACACATGGGCTAAAAAGCTTCTAAGTCACATGGACGAAATGCAAGGCTGAACAGCTGAGCTGGGAGCAAAAGGAAGGTCCAATAGAGGTATAAACAACCTAGAAAAAACCCAAGCAGAACAGAAAAATCTAGACAAAACATCCAAAGACAGACAAGATTCAGGAGTATTACCAGGGGAAAAAGCAAAAACAAACAAACACAAAACAAAAAAAAACCTAACACCAAATCCCCCGCCAAAAAAAACAAAAAAAAACCCACCAAAAAAACCCCCAAAAACAAAACCAACCAACCAACCAACCAAAAAAATAAAAAAAAACCAACAAAACACAACTCACACCAACACCACCAACACAGGCACACTGACATCTGTTTAAAAAAGGTGGGAACATAAAACACTTCACAATATAGGAACTGTGCATTCAACACTGGGAAGGAATCCCTCAAGGAAATCTACTATAAGAATATATAATAAAAAGCATCCACTCAATAATTTAGGAAATACTGAACTGGTTAAATGCTTTACAATACAATGTGATGAACATGAAAAAAACACCCTGAAACTCTGCTAGATGCACTGAAGTGACCCATCAGCTCAAACACTTGGGCCCTGTTGCTGCTATCTTGAAGGCTCAGAATAAAGAACATATGCAAGAACAATTATCTGTCTGGGCATCAACCTGCAAATCTAGTACCAAAAAATAGAAAATTTCACTCTCTGCAGATGAAGTTTAAGGTGGAAAAGGCTTAAATCAGTAACAAGCCTACGTGTCATCATGGATCACCAAGAGTAGTAACTTTCCAGCAGTTCAGTGACAAAGAGTTCCTCTAATTTTGTTTAGAATGAAATAAGCAGAACTTCTGAAGACAAAGGATCTTTAGAATGCACAGACATTTACATACACATATGAGAGAAAAGACAACACTTACCTTGCTACTTATGGTAGCATCCTTTATGAGAACAAGTATTTTTACAAAATGAGCCATGCTGAAGAACATGGGAAGCATTTCCTTTGAAAACCAAAAGCTAGCAGAATTAAAAAGTCGTACCTAAAACTGAATACAGCAGCAAGAAGTTTGTCTCGCTTCTTAAAACTGAATTTAAAGAATTAAACTAAAGATTTAAACTAAAGCATTTTCAAACCACTACCTTAAGAAAAAGATAATTGCTTGGCAACAATACTGAAAAAAACCCTGAAAACTGGAATAGACTCATTTACTTGAAAATCAGCCAGTACAGATGCCAATTTCCATCTTTAACCTTTGCTGTGGGGAGGGAGGTGTGTTAATATACTACCTTTAAGCCATCATTCTAAGAAATATTAACTGATTTATTTAACCCTGGTATGAATTTGTTGATACTTGTCTGCAAGGTATAATTTAAACTACGCAGAGACATGAAAATCCATTAAACAGTTACCAGTAGGGCCAGACAAACTTCTGCAAGACCAAGGCTTTATCCAGGCCCCAAATATGCCTTCTCTAAAGCAGGCTAGGAATAGAATGCAGGAACAGTATATAGCTATGCAACATACAGAGAGAGATAGGCATAATTATGGTTTTTTTTAAATGTAGTATATGTATATTCAAATACTAGTGGTGGGAAGAGAGAACTCAATCTGTTTAGCCTACACTAAAGCTCAAACAAAAGGCACAGTTGCCAAGACAGTACAAACCATCTAAGGCTTCTTAACTGCACTGTCCCAAAAAAGTGAACACTGCAGAAAAAGTACACAATCTGCTGCACAAACACCACGGAGTGGCCAGCACAAATTTAGATGGGCAGCATCACCTTAACGACAAATGCTGCATGGAAAACAGTTTTTAAAATAAACTTTAGAGTCATCTCCTCTTTAATTCCACACAAGTGGTAAGTGTACAAAGTTGAAACTAAGAATCAGGCTGATCTGTAGACAACTTCCTTAATATACAAGTTGTGAACTCATTATCATAGATTATATGTACAAAGGGAAATGTGCTTGAATTGATTCAATTCTGCATTTTGAGATTAAAAACTCTCCTTTATCAAACATTTCAAAATGTATATTATAACTTACAAGTGGAAAAAATGGTTCCCAGTCATATCTTTGCAAGTGAAAAGAAGCACAGTGGTAGCTTTTTCCAAGGGCTCAAAGCACAAGACGCTGAGAAGTACCACCTCTGTGGCCCTACATTTACAAACTTTCACTCTGGATCTGCTCAGCAAGCTGAAGTTTTACTTGATAGCTTCACTTTGAAACAATTTAAGGCTTTAGATGGTCTATATATTTTATGTTTGCCCAGAAGCTAAATGCAATATTGAATTAACTGCATTCAGAAATATTTCTCAAAGATAAGCTATAAAATTTGAACACACAGTAGTTCTCATGACATGCCACTGTAAATGATTAATTACTTCACCATCTATGAAACACTACACAGACACCACCCAAGGCACAGGAGCCTGGTATGCTACAAAAAATGTGAGTATTCGACTGTACCAGCAGCAAGGAATACCTAGAAAATTTAGGAAGAAACAAACGGAACTTAAGAATTTTCCCTGGATGGTTTCCATATTGCTTTACTTCATTTCATGGCATTGAAACCACCCTTGATTTTTACATGATAAAAGAAATCTGTGGAACTAATCCTAGAAACCTCTTTCTGTTTCCTTGCTTAACACCTCCAGGCGACAGAAAAGACAAAATGCTTCATTTGCATCCTTAAACATTAGAAACTGCGAATGAGCCTTTTCAGCTGCAAATGTTATTGCATCTACATTTCCAGAAGAGAAAGAAGGTTAAACAGCCTACTCAGGTTTATGTTAACTCATCTCTTTTTAGCATCGTGAGCAGCACAAAGAGCAGAAAATGCAGAAGCTTAACAGCAGAACCTCTTTCTTCATTAAGTTCAATTAGATCCTGGCAATGGATATAGCTGCTGATTACACGAAGATAAAGAGAAGAAATCAGGTATGCACAAAGGAAATGGCAAACACTAACAAGTGTAATCTTAGTCTCCCCGATCATCCAGCCTCATGAAGACCATTTCATTTTTCATGCAACACGAAATAGTTCTACCAGCTGCATAACCATACAAGATTTTGCCTGATGTAAAAGCATCGTTTGTTTAGTCATGAATTCAAATTCAGTTTAAAATGTAATATGCCAGCGTTGCACAAAGCCAGCCTGAATATGTTAGTAAGAAAGATCCCTTGCTTATCGATAAGTACTCCATCTTCTCAACTAAAGAATAAATTTAAGCCACAAATAGCCAAACCTATTAACTACTTCATTTCAAAATACAGTCAAGTACTATTTACTCTCTGAGAGTATTAGATCTCATTACTTTTTTTTCATTAGCACTCCAGCTACATATATTTTATTTATTTTGAGGAGGGGGAAAGCACTTGGAATTACTGTACTGATTGCAGCAGAGAAAGTTAGCAGCACTTTATTTTCTAGGCCATTCGGCTTTCAGTCTGGAAAAAGTCTTCAGCTTGGCAGAGAACATTCAGTGAGGTGTTTAACACAAAATATACCTTAACCTAAATGAAAACCAGGCAGTCATGGAGAAAAAACAGGACAGAATGATGAGAGGGAAAAATGGGGGAGCATCATTCTAGCCAAAACAATACCTCACATTACCAAGAACCCAAGTTTATGACATATACAAAATTTTCTATATCAAACTGAAAGTTCAGTAGGGAAGACAATTAGAATAACAAACAGTTCAAAAACCCCAATCTTAGAGCAGATGAAGAAAATACATGAGGCATAAGACATACTCTTACTACAGCCATAATATTTCTCCAGTCCTAAAGCTGCATGTGAAGCTTTACAAATTAATAAAGAACAGAAGCATATAGCTTGATTAGTAAGTGCACTTTGCAATACCTTAGTTTGTGTTTTTCAAAGGGGAGGACAAAACAAAAAAAACAAAAAACCCCATGAGAATACATTTACAAGTCAACAAGTAATGAAAAATTAGCACTGTGTTATTGAGATGTTACACTGAGCTTGAAGTCCAAGGATATTAATTGTATGCCTAAATGTTGAAAAAAGCCCATATGGTATTTTTCCAGACATTCAACAATGCTTTCAAAGTTAGGTGACTATGATTATACCACACATTCAGAAACCAAATTAAAATTTGGATGCCTGTCCAAGCTCATACCACCCCAAATTTACTGATGTCTTAGGCATAGTGTTGACAGGCAGGAAGATAAGTGACCCTAGAGTCATCTTCCTAATAACCACATTCTCTAATAACCACACTGAAAAAGCATAATTTCTCAAACATTATAACAAAAGAAGACACTTAATAAGCAACATTCTTGATAAAAACAAGACCATTAAAATCCCACTGCCCTGACCAAATTCCATCATGGATAACTTCATTCTACCAACCTACAGTGCCCTTTTCTCAGCTGGCTGGTGGACTTCAAAATCCTCTCCACTGTCCTCACAAGAAGGTTACTAATTTACTTCCTGTCAAATAGCTGCAATTACTGATATTTAAACAAGTGTTATTTCTTCAGAAGAAGCAGTCATCCTCAAATGTTTGATAAAGGCTGTTTTGAAGACCTTCAGTTTATAAAGATGCCCAAAACTACACTAGAAGATGCAGAGTATACCACCAAGTTCACTTCAGAAAGATGGAAGCATCTACATCTTGTTAGCAAACTGGAGCTATTTTCCACACAAGAAGAGAGCCAGAATTTAATTTCTGCCACTCAAAAAACATTAAATTATAAACAGGCATGTTTACAAAAAAAAAATCACTGTTACATTAATAACCACTATTTAAGAACTAAAGAAGCAGTAAATATCAGCAACAAAATGAGCACATGCACACATTTGTTTGTGGTTTTGTTTGTTCCTCACCACCAGGTGAGACATGTAACAGGGTACACGGGGGAAAGAATACAGGAAAGGTACAGGTGGGTGGACAGAAAACTACATTTTGTCATTGGCAAGCAAAAACTTGGTGTTACAGAGGTACTGTCACAGCAATGGTGATGAGAATTGACACATGAGGTAGCTGCAACCTAGAAAGGAATACTGGAAGGTGCTGGTCAAACACAGGAATGGGTAGCCAAGACAGGCTGTGGAGTCTCCATCCTTAGAAATATTCCAAACTCAAGTGGATATGACCCTAAGCTACCTGTTCCAGTTGATGCTGCTTCAAAAAAGGGACTAGTCTCCAGAGTTCCCTTCTAAACTCATTTACTCCACAGAGCTAAGTGAAGAACATCAGGAATATTATCTCTGGTCAGGGGAGCAGGGACACAGCAACCAACAGCAGAGAGAACCTGGCACAACCCTTGTTACAAAACAGACAAGATCCTCATAGATGTCAAAAATAAAGAGATATGCATCTTCTTACTAAATCTCACAACATCCATTTCTTTAAGAGACAGCAGAGCCTTGTCATACTGATCTTTCCTCTCTAATAACCCATGATACTGATGGCTCTGGCCATTTATTTCTACATCTATAGTAAAGTATGCTGATCCTTTAGCTTTGCAGACAAATGATACCCATTAGATCAATGAAATAATTGTCTAAAAAAAATCCAAATGTTCTCATCTCTCAAAGGCAAGCTTATCCAATTGTCTTAGGTCAGCACAGGATAGAGCACAGTGCTAGGAAGACACAGCTGGGGAGCAAACAGGGACAAGAGGGAACTCCCTACACCAGCACTGGCATGGAAGAATTTGGGAGAAGCAGCTACAGTCTGAGGAAACATGGCAAAGCAGCACTTCTGTGATGCCCTCATCAGCTGAGCATGCAGCACTGTACACAGGGGATGATGGCAGAAAACAGTCCCAGCAAGAGATACCCTTGAACAGAACTCTGTCAAGCATGCTCTCTTACCTCCTTCACTGCTTCTTTGCAAAAGGATGCACATAGCTGTATTACTAATATAAGATGTTCTTATTTAAAACTTACACACAGTTCCTTGGAGAAAACTGTGGACTAATTACCCTGTAATGAAAGATAACTAGCTCTTATAGCTGCCCACTGAGAGAGACCCAATACTCTACATTTAAGTAAATGAAAAATTCATTGACTTTTTTTCCCCTTTGGAAATCATTCTAAGAAAATGTTCTTTTTTTTTAATGTACATTTCTATTTTTACTCTTAAGTTTACATCACATTTTGTGAGCAGAGATGTGCATGATTATGTTGTCGTCTTAGATGTGGATATTCAAATAAAATTAAGAAAAAAGACTCAGGTGCTTTTGTAGCCAAACTTAAAGAAAATAAAATTAGGAATAATATTTTTCTTTTAGATAATAGCACTTATATACTTGTATATACAAATTTGGGGTTTCTGCCAAGCCCTGTTCTCACTAACCAATATTTTTGCATGAATGAAACATGCAGATTTGGCCCTTTATTTTTATTTTTACATTGAAGGTAAAGAACTACATGTGATCATAAACATCACTGAACATTATAAAGGTTTCAAATTATTTTCAAAGTACATTTACGTTATACTTCTTGGCTAGCATGAGGAAATAACAGTGGAATTTGGCACATTTAAACCTGTGGAACAAAATGTGATGGACAGGCAGCATTACATCATTCCAAATGCTACAGTTTTGGGATAACAACCTCTCAGTATCTCCATGTCATAAATAAAACAAATTAATAACATTTATTGATATATAGCACCAGAGAATTTACAGGCACTTAAATGAAGCAATCCATGAGATCCCCTTGTGGTCCTGCTTCTATGAATCACAACCTTTCTGAGCTCTGACATTATGACAAAAGTCTCTATCATGTATTCCCCAACACCACCAACTTTGAATGTGAAACAAATTTTATCTAGTGGCTAGGGGTGAAACAGCTTTTTGGAACAGACACAAACAAGTTCTTCCTTCCCCTTCCCAACAGATGGGCCTGAGAGTTGGACAGTCTGGCTTCACTCATGCTATAAAGTAATTAGACAAACAAATCTGGATCCTGTAAATAAGCATGTGCTTGAAATTAAGCATGCTTAAACAGTTGCAGGCCCTAAATTTCAAAATTTTAGCCTGTAGAGGGAATCAGCCTATTATATTATGTCAATCTTTCTGAAAACTTGGTATTCATTTCTTTTCAAATGCAAGAGGGGAGTGAAACTTGGGTAAACAGAGACTAGAAAACTATCCAGTTTTATATGTTTCATTTTGTTACAAACTGATGTCTCAGAAGTGCATGAGATAGTAAATAAGACCACAGTAACCTGGAAAATTTTTGCTACTTTAGTAGTTCAGCTAAATCGTATTAAAATGGTGAAATGCAACAAATTCCAGAAGTCCAACCTCCAATTTATCTGCTGGGCTAGGACTACCTCAAAATTCTTTGTAAACTGGATTTTTCACTTGCAAATGGAATGTTGAAAAGTATGTGCAGCTACATGTTCCTCAAAGCTACGAAAAAAGTCCTTAAAGGCAGAATAGACTCTGAGATATTAGCAGTAAAAAAGCATCTATAAGTATACATAAAAGGCCACATTTTACCTCCTGCACCAAAGAAGAGAGGAAAAGAGACAAGGAGACCACAACCATATGACAGCACAAATGAACCCAGAGAATGAACACAGCATGCCAGAGCAACTCTAATCCCAACATGCTCTAACTCCTGAAAGCCAATTTTACAGCCTCAAAGTCCCTTCAACATCCTTGTGGTCATCTGCTAACAATACATCAGGTAGCAGCAAGAGGTTTGTTCTGATGGGCTCAGCCTAAGAGGGAACAAACAAGAAATTTAATTGTCAACAGCAAGAAGCGCTGTACCATGGCAACAGAGTCAGAATGTAGTGCCATTCTGCCACAAAAAAGCAGGGTCCTGACCTCCAGGCTTTTAATTTCTCACACCTCATCCATTGAATCCTGCTAACTTCTCTCTATGGATTACTTTTAAGTTTGCTCTAAATGACTACATAAATAGCAGCCCCAGCACAAGGGAGAATAGCAGGAAGGTGTGACCAGGGCCAACACCTCCTTACAACAGCACAAAACCTTTTGGTTATAGAGATTACAAAACTGCATCTTTGCATAAACGTGCACAAGGATAAGAGGGTATTATGGCTCCCATTCCTTTTTCTTGCTTTTCAGGAGCAACTCAAGTACCATTGGCAGCAGGGGCTAGAGCAGGATTTGAAACATTCCCCAGTCCCTGGAGGAGGACAGGCTAGAACAGAAAGGAATTTACCATGCAAGCTCTAGATCATCCTCCTAAAAAGGAACTGATTTCATCACTGAAACTTCTAGAATACAACACTACCTGTTAATCACTTGTTAAAAACTATCTTTCCCAATTTCCAAACAAGAATGCCTTTAATCAGCTGAAAGATGGGATGGACCTGCTCCAAATTTGAAATTTTTACAAGCTGCAGAGCTATTGCTGAAAAACAGTTCTGCATCAGCAGAACTCCTTTCCCAAGCCTCATTCTTCAGGCATTACTTGAATCTTCACAAACAACAAATCTCAAATGGATACAAAGTAAGCATAATACTATGAACATAATACTATGATAAGGGAAAATTAGCTTAGCAAAGTTTTAAAATCAGAATCACCACTTTCAGTGAGAAATACTTCATTATTTTAAATATGGAGTCACAATGATCTCTCTTCATTACCATAATAAAGGATTTCATTAACTGCTTGGAGATAAGTTAAATTTATACCTTTTCTATGTCAAAATTTCAGTCTACATATAATTTGAACAAAAACACAATTTGAAGACTATATTTATTAATCTCTGTGTGTAAAATTAATGTTCATCAAATTAGAAATTCAAAAAGAAAAAACCAAAACTAAATGAGAAATGACAAGGGAGCTAGCCATGCAAATAAAAAAGCTAATCTGACAGAAGATACTCACATACAGAAAAGCACTTATGAACTAGATCTGGTGCTCGAGACTGACTTCTTTTGGAAGAACAAACAAACAAAGATCCTGGCTCCCAAAATTTTCAATGCAGGAAAAAAATGTGAAAATAAGGAACTCATTAACTCACGTCTGGTATAAATAATGTTTTCCACTCTGAATATAAATACGTTCCAAAAGAATTCAAAAATATTATGCTTAGGAAGGGGAAGTTCCAAAAAGATAGCAACCAAGACCAATACTGTTACTCTTTTCCAGACAACTATGCCCTCTAATTTTAAAGACTACAGCCAGACACCAGGTCCCTAATCCTGCAGGGTTTTATGAATTAATATCAAGAGCTTATTCTTTAAGAAAACAAAAAAGTTACCTTAAGTAGTCTCTTAAGCTTATACTGCATCTTAAGCATCATAATTGCATTACATTGCACCATAAGGTTGGAAAATTCTTGACGTTTGCTGGTCACATTTTAAACAAGTTTTATGTTGAAAAGTTGTTATTAACAGAGGGCATAGGACTCCTGCCACCACAGAAGCTTGAAAGGTAGCTGAAAAGAGGAGAGTCAAATGCCCATACCTAAATACTACTTTACCCAGCCACAAGGACTGCCTGCATTTCTCCATTTTTAAAACAATGGTGGGGATTGAGACTTTTGTTATGGTTGCAAGGATTAAGATTTTCTATTTAGAGCCCCAGGCTTTTCTTCCCCATTTATTTTTTTAGCTTACTCCTTTTCATTTTTCTTCAGATGCTAACAGAATTAAAGTAAGGGAAAAATATAAACCAGCTTTTCACTACACATGTGCACATGACATCGAGCACAACAGGGATTTGGTGAGCATAATTAGGTTGTTTGGATTTTGCTCCAATACAGATGAAGTCAACAACAGACATTTATGATACTGTAGGGTAATTACATTTATTATAATGTGCAATATCCACCATTACACTTAAAAAATTGAGTGTCATTTAAGTATTAAACAGTCAAAAATGTGATTGAAGTTGTTTCTGTCTTTGACCTTTCAAGCAAATTTTTCTTCAGCTCCAGGACTATGTCTTCACTGCTAGTTCTTCTTCAATAATCGATCAGAAAACATAGAGCAACCTTTGTGCAAAGAGCAAATCTCTTCATTGCAGAAGTATGAATGGTTGATATGAGAATTCTTGCTGTTCACAAAATTAAAACTACATTCACTCTAATCTCAAGCTCTTCTTTCAATGTATTATCTCTCACCTATTTTCTGCAAGCATACATATTTTTGAAGGTATTTTACACTTCTGCTGTCTAGTAATGATTCTCTCATTGGTCCATTTACCATACCTTTTCATGAACAAGCTGAATACATTGACGAAATGACAGTTTGCTTTACTTACTCATATGGAACTCCAATTCCACAATAAATTTGAAACACATGATTTTAATATCTGAAGAAAAATTAATTTGACAGTGCTCAATATACTAAACATTCTTCTCTTGGTCCAAGTGCATATACCACTTGTACTTATTAAGATATGCTTTTGCAATCCATAAAGGAGTATATAGATCACCTGATATATTGTCTTATAGACACTTTCAGTTTTAGAAAGGTATGGAGAATTAAGACCCTTAACTATCATACAGAAACACTATCATCTGGCAAATGACAGCTGCCTTAGTAATGGAAAGTTATAGTACATAAAGAATTCAGACTGCTTTTTTAAAACACTGTGACACATTTGAGCAGTTTCAAAACTCCCTGGAAGATCACATTGGATCCCTCTTTTAAGGAAGTATCTCCATTATCAGCTATTACAATGCAGATAAGGCAGCTGAATGCTAAATTCCTTTAAATCACACAATTCAAAAAAGCAGTAAGACATACCAACTTCTTGATACCTAATAGCATTTCCTTTCCTGCCCACCAAAGCATCTCAGTTGTTTCCTGTTCTTAAAAGAAAAATTACTGCTCAAAACCTCATAACCTCAAAGTCATAAGGCAAGAGCTTTGTGACAATTTTAAGACTGACATTCAGGTTTTTGTACTTGGCAACAGTACAGCATCCTGACCAACCTTGTTTTGGCATAATTAACATAAGTTACTACATTATAGTGACCCCTGTTGTTTTCACTGCAATCCTCAAAATATGGTCCCATGAGAATGAGAAACTTCAGGCTTGTAATTGTTACAAGACAGTCACAAAGGCCAAACTCTAGGTATCTTATATATGGAAATGCAAAATCAAACCATGAATCTTGTACCCAAAGAGGAGAGTATGCAATCATAAGTTAAATTTAAACTCATAATAGTAACATTAATTATTTTACATCACTCATTTTATCACTGGCATTCAAATATCCCAGGAATGCAGGCTAAAAAGTTTTATTTATCCATACTGAAACCTAATCATTACCTAGGTTTTTCATTAGGTAGGTTCCATCTCCATTTCAACTCCTCTAACTTATCCCTGCAGTAGCTTTTCAGTCCAAATATTTTAGGAGGGTTTGTCATTCCTAGTATGGAATCAAATCATCAGATTTTATTTCACCCTGACAGAGCAAAATATGAACACACTAGAAACTCCTTAAATAGGAAACAAATTTTCTTATTCCCACAGGCTCTGTTTTCTTTCATGAAGGCAGTTGCAGTGGCTGCATTTTTATAGTACTGTCTATCAAGGCTGATGTGCCATTACATGACATTGAGAGTACATGACAATACAAATATTCCCTTCATGGAGTCATACCTTCAGGAAACTATTCCTTCACTGAAAGATAATGCAGGCTTTATAAAAATTAGCTGGACTGGAATCTTAATACAGAGACAAGAATTTTCAAGGGATTGGGTTGGTAATGTTCCCTCCCCACCCGCCATTCTTCTGCTGCTCTTTATCTGGTTTTAAACTTTGTTCACAAATTGCCTAGTCTCCAGTTCTGATGAACATCAAATGTGAAAACAGATTTGTGTATTTCCCCTAAATCACCCAGTAGTCAGAAACTGGGGGAAAAAACCTATCAGAAAACAGATTCAAGAGGAAGAGGGAAAGATAACACTGGGGTTTAACTGCAACAAGAATGCCTGATGTTGAAGTCCTCATGAGTGATATTTTTCCATAGAAATGCAGCAGAATGCTAAATCATTTAAAGTTATATAGACTTCAGTTCATGCATGAACATACTGCAGATACTTTACCATTACTTCTTCAATTTTAGGCTGTAATGGAAAATTCAAAGAAAAGCAGTTCCGTAGTTTTCTGGCACTTGGAGCTAAAACAATAGCCTCAACTATATTCAGAACATAACATGTAAAAATGCAGTAATACATTGTTCCATGGATACAATATGTGTACTCAATTCTTTAAGCCATCCATTATGGATATTTTGTGCTGTGAGGTATGCAGTGTTTCAGATTTGTATTTTATTTTTTAAAGAAAGCAAATGCTTTCACATTAAGTATTTTTCATTAGAAGAATAGAAACTGAAATTAACATATTTAAGTTACATTGGAGAGAAAAGCACTTGCAAAAGCAACAGGCAAAGTACCAGAAATAATCAAAGTAAAAACACTCTAAGAAACCAAAAACAAATTTATTTAAGAGAATCTTTAGCTTCTTGCTGTAGGAGTTGTTTGAACCTCCCATTCCTTTAATTGTGGAGGCTACTTAAGAAATTCTATGTCAGTCAGGACCAACACTGAAATACAACTATAGTAGCCCACTTTCAAAATTCTTGAAAATCCATTTAAGGATACCAGTAGGGGGTAAATTAAAGCTGTATGCATTAGGAAGCTAATAATTTGAAAAATGCACAGGGGCAATGAACCCTAAAGTTAGCAATCAATGAAATTACTGGAAAAGTGTTTTGTATAGTTGGAAGTAACTAAATACAAAAAAAACCTGTTGTAAAACAAAAGAAGATACAATTATAATCTACTGCACAACCTAATATATCTGAAATAAAACCTCGTAGATAAACCATTAATTTCTTATCATACAGACATTTCAGTGTAAAATATATCAGGGAGATAGAGAAAGTCTATGCAAGAGCAAAACCCAGGGTGCCCTATATTCACTCTTTGGAAACTCTTACTTGAATATACTTTTGTCAAATTCTAAATCTCACTGGATTCAATCCAAAGATTTCTTGCACAAGAATTTCTCTCAGCATCTGCAAAAGGCTAGAACTTCCAGTGGAAAAAACAAGAGAAAGAAGAGCAGTAATACAGTTTAAATTGTTATTTATAATGAGGTGAAAAGGAGTTTCATACAGAAGCTGGGAGGCTTCAATTAACAACTCTGAAATCAGAACGGAAGCCATACTGTACCTTGCTAAGGATGATGTATCATAAATAATGCCTTCACTATTCTCATGGAAAAGTTACCCATATTTCAGTTTATAAGCCACAGAAAACCTCAATTTGCACCACCTTCTAGGGGGAGTCTTGTTGTCAGGCACTATGAAAACTCATTACAATCAGAGCACAGTCCACCCCTTAAACACTCAGACTACCTGAAATTGCTCCTTGCAGTTGGAAAAAACTGAAAATAAGGCCACTTATCTCCTGAGCTCCCTGTGCCTTCTAGATGAAAAGCCAAGACAGTCTTGAACACAAAAGGACTAAGAAAACATGCAAGGAAGTAGCAGGACAGGATCCTCTCCTGCTCAGCTCTAGAGCAACAAGATATTTTGAGAATACATCCATTGACATGTATAAAATTCACAAATATGATAGAAACGGACAATGTTTCCCAGATAAATTAAATATACACATGTCCAGTGCAAGGTTTGAATACTGTCTGAAAAATGACCACAAAGAAATAAATACTCAGTCTCCAAGCAAAGTGAAAGTCCCATGTAAACAAGCAAGCAACTACATAATGCAAAACTGTGTCAATGCCTACACACACACACACAAGACCCAGATGAAAGAGGTCTTCATTCAGGCATTTTTTTTACCTTTTGAGTAACCTGTTTTTAAATAGCCTGATGTTATTTTAGTACGGTAGCTTTGAATTCAATACCACAAGATTAAGCACAGCTTGCCAGCAAGATGCTGTGCCCAAAAGTCTGGGCAGGGAACTTATTCTTTCTAAATTCCAGCCAGAGCAAATTAAACTGAACTTCTTTTGGTGGGATAGGTGAAAGGACCACTCTGCAGCACACCTGCTGCCTGCCTTTGAAAAGCAAATTTACACATGGGATTCCTGAGCAGCCCTTTTGTGCTAAGAGGCATGTTCTCCATATACAGACATAATGCACTTTCAGCTTTTGTACATGCAACAGCACACACAGCATTTGGGTAGTCCACTACAGTCTATTTAGCAAAAGAAGTCACAGCTTTATAATATGGCTGCTACAGGAATTATTTATCTACATTATTAAAACAGAGCCCATGAACAAAGGCAAGTCTTGCAAAATTCAAGTGTTTTAGTTTGGTACCACCTTAAAATAGCATGGTCTTTCTGCAAGCAGAATAAAAATATACACTGAAAATAAGAGATTGCAGTATCCCTTACATATATTATTCTCTGGATTCCTAAACTCATTCCCAACTTATGTGTACTTATTGTCTTCCCAGACACTAAAAATTTTTAATCACATTTTGGGATACATCAATTAATGCCTGAAGTATGACACATGTCACAATACCTATTACTTAACTTGAACAACTTGAAGAGTATCTTCTGAACACTGCAGAATGGGCTGTATGGGTGTTGAATTCCCTAGACCAAAAATCTCCCTGAAGATAAATGGTTATGGACTACACCAATTTGGCTGACCAGAATCTGTCTCTCGCTCCATAGAAAGCAAATTCTAAATTTAAACTGAGAGAACAAGTAACTCCCTCCCAAAAAAATACCAAAACAACCAACCTGGAGGAAAATGGTACATTTTGAGATCAGATCCTCTTCCAAAGACAATGCAAGTTACTGCAGGTTTCTGAGAGAGTAAAGAACATACAAGCGTCCTAACCACGAGGCAAAATATCTCATACAAGTTTTTTCATGAAAAAAGCACAATTTTCCTCTGGTTTTTTATAACAAGCCATGAAAAATGTTGTGGCTCATAACCAAAAATGTCTTTCCAGTAACATCTCTAGATACTTTGCTACTTATTAGCTCAAACTAGTAGCTGTCATCATCATCTCAATCATTTGAGGTTCTGAATTACCACTGCAGATACCTTTTGTGTTAGGACAGAGCTAAAGCAATCAGCCTTCTTAGACAACCCAAATAGCTATTTTGCAAATTAACAATAGAAAATCCAAATCTGACCAAGGCAGCTATGAAAATATTTTCAGCGTGTGAAAAACATTCAAATGGCTCTACTTTCTGCAAACATTCTCATTTAAATATGTGCACCTAATGTTCAGATAGGCTAATAAAAGGTTTCACAAATTCTTACACAATAAACTGGCAGGTTTTATTCATAAGAATGTTCTGAAATATCTTTTGCTGGTTTTCCCCCCATTCTAAGCATTTAATGCATTCCTTATCCCCAAACTTTTAATAAATAGCTTGAATATAAACAGTGTTCACAATACCTTAGAGTGAAAGTAGGAAAGAGTAAGCTACCAGTACTCTTTTGCAAGAGCTCTGAAGAACATGTCAGTATGATCCTAACAGGCATTTGGAATAAAAATGCTTAGTTGTCCGTGTACATATGTAAATTCATTTCAGACAGAAAATATATGCAGGCCTCTCTACAAAGCAAAGTATAATTTCACAGTCTAAGTTTCCACATAGTGCTTTGAAAATAGAGTGGCTTGGAAAATAGCAAGAATATCACTCCATCAAGAATACATTCAGCTAATCATATGGTTTTATTAGCAAACCAAGCTGTTGTTACATGAAAGCATCAATTTTCTCCCAAAAGCAACCTTTGTCTTGCATCTGAATTGCCAACCACAATGCTACTGCATCCCAACACACAGATATTTGCCTTTACTGCAGTGAACCACACACATCTTCAAGCCAAGGCAGCATGAGATGAGGCAGAGGAAAGAAAAATACAAGACCAAATATTCTCTGAGATCCCCATCATCATGATCTGAGAGCAGGAAACTGCACAGACCATAAGATCTCCTGTTTTTAAGGCTCACTGCACAAGTAGTACTTTTCTGTACCACCCCTAAACAAGTAACCTAGTTAGGATGTCCATCTAATGGACCACATTCTCATATTAAAAGAAGTCCTGCTAAGAGAAATTGAGGAAAATCACTGTAAAGGAAGTTACAAAGGAAGAGGAGTTTCAGGGTAAACCTACCTGAAGTAACCTTTCTTGACACCATCTCTGCATTTTTTTGCTGCTCATGCATTACTAATCAGTGACCCACTAGAAACTTCAGTACCAATTGAAAAGCCTGGCAGGGTATTTGGCTTTCAATTCTTTTACTCAGTTTATTCCCAACACAAGTATATTCATCAGGCTTAAAAACAACTCTTGAACAAGGGCAGCCACTCAGCAATGAAATGTAAATTACTGACATGTGCTAAAACCTGCACTTGCCACTGCTAATGAGCACATTAAAGGAAAAAAAGCTCAGTAGATATTACTGCAACCTTTTCACTTAACCCTGTGTGGACTGAAAGGCATAATTGAGTATCAATTAAAGACCCCATCTCCGAACAGTGAGACACTGTTCAGCAGGTGTATGCTTCCTACACACTGTTGATGCAAAAATCAAGATGATGGACAAATATGTGCTCACTGATAACAGCCTTATTTTTAATCTTCCATTAAACTTTTCAAGAGATTAGTTTAAAACATGACAACATACATAAATTGTCAGGTTTACAAATTTTAGGTGACCAAATAAAACAGATTATCTACCAATAAGCCCCAAGGCTAGGAACTCAATTTGTAGCAACTTGTCCCTTCCTATTATGCTCACAAGGAGGTGAAGACCCTGAAAACAATCTTCTCCAAACAGTAATGGCCTGCAGAGTCACAGAAAACAACACCTTTGCCTCCATGGCATCTGTGCAATGAAAGCCCTACCAAGTATACAGCCACTCCAAGTTTCAAAGCTTTTAATAATTCAGATCATCAGAGTTGCAAGAAGCTACTGTAAATCTATACACTGAAAAAGTGAGAGAGAATATTTGGTAAAAAACCTTACCCTGCACCCCCTTTGTATTTTGGAGGGATGAAGGAAATTATTTAAAAATTATTTTGCTAAATTCTTAAAATGCTTCTATTAAATAACATTTTTTATAAAGGACACGTCATGAATGGATGGCACTCAGAACTGACTTTCAAAACCTGAATTACGTACCTGAATCAGCCTAATGTAAATACCTAAATCCCTCTCAGTAAGGTTTCTATCAAATACTAATTCAGTTACAAATAACTTTAGAGTTTATCAACTTCAGTTGCTTAATTATTTTCATCATCCCAACCCCTCATTCCTTTACCCCAATCCCAAGTTACCCATGCCTTTGAATTTGCCTTTATTCTTAGGCAGCAACTTGTTAACTTGATTCTGCTAGAATCAGCTTAAAGACTTTAAAAGGAGAGTTAGGAGCAGGGGATAAATGATTTGTGTAAACAAAGGTAATTTTAACAGAACAGGTTTAAAAAGTGAGTGGACATCACTGTCATTGCAGCACATGCAAGGAGGGCAATAAGGGGGACAGACAGCAAGAAGGCACTGGGAGCAGTACTCTCTGGATCAGTCAGAACACCAATCTGACCTCAGGCTTAGTAAGCTGATCCTCAGGATCTGAATAGATGAATTGGCCTTCAGGGAGCAAGAAGCACTTGCTACATTCTACACAAAACACATCAAGTAACTTTAGGAAATCAACTTTTATATTTGTGTTAATTCGGAATTTCATTGTTGAAAACATTCCAACTGCTAAGTATTTTAACTACTTTCCCCATAACCTGCATAACAACTCTAGCAGGAACTTTCAGTGGATGCAGTACTTTAAGCTACCAATGTTATTGATCACTATCATTCCGTGTGAAACAGAAATGAATGAAATATGCTGTGAAAATAGACAAAGCTTATTTGTAAGCAAATCTTCACATAGAATTAAAGTGAAAAGGCAGATACATTCACAACAATGAGTAGGAAACATTTTAAAGTTCCAGGGAATCCTTGAAAAGATTTGCAAAATGAATAAAATGAACCACTAAACACAACAAGGTAGCTGCAAGCAATCTATTAAATTCTTGCTCTTATCTGGGGGTCATTTCTGTTGCACTCAGTAAAAGCTTTCATTGACAAAATTTGACGAACCAGGTAAGTCACTATTAAGTAGTGCTTATGTTGCTATGTGTTCATAGATTTTTTTATTTGAGTAACTCTTTCACGAGGAAAGGGTGAGAGAGCTGGGACTGCTCAGCCAGAAGAAGGCTGAGGGGGAGCTCATCAATGTATATAAGTGCCTGAAGGGAAAGTGCCAACAGGACAGAGCCAGGCTCTGCTAAGTGGTGTCCAGTGACAGGATCAGAGGCAAGAAGCACTAGCTCAAACACTGGAAGTTCCCTCTGCCTATCTGGAAACACTTTGACTGTGAGGAAGGCCAAACACTGGCACAGGTTGCCCAGGGACATTGTGGTCACCATAGTTGGAGAGTCAAAAGCCCACCAGACATGGTCCTGGCAATCAGCTTTCAGTACCCCTGATTGTGCAGAGGGGTTGGACCACACGATCACCTGAGGCACCTTCCAATCTCAACCATTCTGTGAAATAAAATCTGTATTTGATAGCTAAAGTAGAAATCAGAATTATGCATTCTACAACCATACAACAAAGGTGTGAAACCAGCTGGAAGATATTGTAACAATGTAGAAGATAGTAAGTGAATGGCTAAGAAGTTAAAGTGCCATTAAACAGGTTAAAAACTGAAAAACCTTATTTAGCTCTGTCATGCCTGAATACAGTGTCTCAATTCACTTTCAGTAACCAACTGTGCCTGGCATATAAGCAGTGATTCTCCCAAAACTCAGAGGTAACAGGAACAGTTCTCAGACCACAGAGAACAATGACCCCAGAGAGGCTACACGACAGTCTCCTGCCCAGCAAGCAATACTGAAACAAGGTAACCCACATGTGAATCCTGTGGTATACTAAACAAGTAGGTTAAGTCTTGTTGCTGCAGAAACTATTCAAAATATTTGAGAACTTTATAGTACAGCACCAACAGAACATACTGTGCAGATATTACCCTCGAGTTTTAATCAAGACAAATACAACAATACAAAGGGAACCAACCAAATGTATAAAATAAATTCTTATGTTTATAAAACTTCAACTTCTAATAGTTCAATATGATCTTAAGTGCTAACTTGAAGAAAATATTTCCTGAAATAAGATTATGGTCAAAATATGCACCATGAAAAACAAATGCCTCCCAAAAAATTTTTGCCCAGTCTGGGATAATAGGTCCTCTTTAGAAACATGTTAACCAAAAACCTTTCAGCTGGCATCCTTTTACACAAATAATGTAGAAATCACCCGGATTTCAAAGATTCCCCTAAAGTTCAAACTACAAAAAAGACAACTACAGGGTGTGAATTAGGAACGAAGACTCAATAGGGCATCTTCATTGTGAAGTCACTACAGCAAAAGAAGACACAAGTAGATTGTATCCCTTATCACAACAGAATCACAGAATGGTTGAGGGAGGAAGGGACCACTGGATGTCTTCTAGTCCAACATCCTTGCTCTTCTTAGAGCTGCTTTTCAGCAGGTCAACCCAAGCTAAACAGGCTTCAAGAATTAAATAGAATTCAATAGAAAAAATTCCCTCCGAAGTAATTACCTCCTAGCCTGAAGATAAAAGATACACACCATGTTCATATCCCTCCTCATGTAACACATCCCTGTCAATAACAAAAGCCCTTGTATGAAAATAGAGCATGTTGTAAGAAGACATCTTGGCTAGTAAAGTGTATATTCAGTAGATTGCAATTAGTTTTCTGTTCTCTGTAGAGAACAGAACAGTCAGAAATGGAATAGGGAAAATGGTTCTATCACACACATTATTGCTTCAATGTATTTCAACCGTAGGAGTACACAACAAAAAAAATCTCCTTACTAAGTTACATTCTTCTTTGAAGTCAGAATTAATTTTCTTGATATGCATCTTTTAGGAAGAATACATATAAATCTGTAAATATTCGATCTGTAATGTAAATCTATTGAACACAGATCAACAACCACTATAAAATACATCATTTCTTAAAACACAGGCAGAAAGCAGAAGTGATTATTAAGGAAACATTGTCGAATTCTAAGCAGAAGCTTGATCTGCCTTGCCACAAAAGTAAACTAAAAATCCACAGAGCAACAGAAGTTATCTCACAGACATATCATCCCTTAATTACTCTTGTTTAATCCAACTCCATCGTTATTAACAGGACATTTAAAACCGATTTTAGAAACAGAAGGACATCAAATTTGCAAGGTTACCACACAAGCTTACATAAATTATATAGAATAGGACAAATTAACAAATCACCATAGCTCAGAATGGACAGAGTTTACCATAACCAGACAGGCTTGTCTGTATCATTGCAAATCAGTAGAATAGAGGCAGAAAGTTAAAGGAAATAATACTACCTATGTAAAAAGATAATTACACAGCATTACACTTGCAAGCCTTCTGTTATTGCAATGGGGAAAAACACAAGTACATACAGTCAATATAATTGCAACTGTAGAAACAGAGCAATGGGTTTTCATTCTCACAACCAGACACAGAAACAGTGGAAAAAAGAGGACAGAACAAAGTATTTCAGAAGAAACAGGAAGGATTCCTGTAAGCCTGGAAGTACTATTGCAGTGACACTGCCCATCAAGAAAAAATGAATTTTTACAAATCAGGAGTCCATAAATCCATTCATCTGCAGAATCACACACCCTAATAAGCATGCCAAAAGTACTGCTGTTGAAAGGCATCTCATAGGAAACATTAAATGACTTCCAATAGTCCACATAGGCAAAAATCTCTCTAACATCTCCTTTAGTCACATACATGGCATTAAATCATTCATCTAGAAGTCATGCAAGCCCACAGTTCATCCACCAAGAGTCTCAAGTTGCAAGACACTGCTATTCAAACCCAGAGGTTTTGTGTTTGCATTTTTTCTAAGGACAGTTGCACATGTTAAAGCTTTCAACCTAAGCCACTTTTTTTGAAGACATAGCTTTAAAAAACACAAGCTAAAAATAAAGGCTTACTCTAAGTGAAAAACAAATACAAATAGGTCAAGCCTGCCATGTCATATGAAGCTGCCTAATCACAAAGGTGATCAAGATAAACCATGCCAGGATTACGAAGTTTAGGCAAAAGAATCAAAAGTGGGGTGGGGCCAGTGAGAGCTGCCTTCTGTTTTGGAGGGGTTTCCCCCCAGCTGTTATCTCAAATGATAACAACATGTATACCCACAAGACCCAGAAATGTGCACCCTGAGACTTTTAAGTTTAGCCATAAGTCTGCCCCAGAAAGAAAGGCTCTAGCCATATAGAACAGTTCTCAAGGTAATTATTCAAAATTTGCAACAGAGTAGAACTCCATCAATTTGTTATGTAGCATAGCAATCTTAGACAGGACACTGATGACATAAGTCATCAAAGGCTTTTAGCAAAGGTCTTTGAAGTTTTCTATAGTAAAGGAGTAATACAGCTGTTCTGCTTCCAGACAGTAAATACCTAAGCAGATAGTTCAGATGACTCAATTTCACTCTTCTCACTCCCATGGACTAGGAATGTCTGACAAATACTGCCCATGATTTAATACACACACTGTTTGTCTCTCCCATGGATTTCACCTAACCTGATACTGCAGATTTAGACCCTTTTTCTATGAAATACATGAATAGAAGTAACACTCAGAATTTGGGAAGCACAAATGCTAACCAGCCACATGAGCTGCCAGGTAAAAAGCCAATGAATGTTGGAACAGCATGAGAATCACATCATATGCTTCTCAAAAATGTAACATTTCTTGAATCACGATAAAGGAACTTCACAATTTGCTTACAAATAACAAAGCCATGCAAAACAACTGTAAAGAAACACTTCTGCCAGTAAGAGTTTACATTTTAAATGGTGAGAATCCCATAATTAGCTGTGCATGTGTCTGTAGATCCACCTGCATCAAGCTCTTCATAGATCAGACACGTGTCCCCTTACAGAAGGCTGGTTTACCTTTTCCTTCTCAAATTTAGCAGCCATTTACAAACATGAGATCAACTATTTCCATATGTGTTGTTTGCCCATTTATTTCAGACAATACATTGTTGGGATTTTTAATTCCACCAAGAATGTTAATCTAGCTTCAAAGGTAAAGAGAAATAGCACTGGCTGCTTTGTTCTCCTCTTAAGTCATGTCAAAAAGTAGTTGCTAAAAAGGCACAAAAGTTGTATAAAACCAGGTTCCACTAAGAACTCCAAAAAGGTTCATATCTTATTCCAAAACTGAATCCTTTTGTCTCCATCTTTATGGCTTCTATTGCAAGGACTGGATTTTGGCAGGGGGTAGTGGCTGGTTATTTTTCCATCATGAAACAGAGCATCAGAATATTGTCAAGGTTGCATTAGAAAAGAATATTCCAGATAAAGGCTGAATTTGTAACTTTAAATCTTGTCATTTTTGAGATTTTATGCACATATTAAGTCATTTTCTTGGAGAAAACACACCACAATGTACCACTTTTTATGAAAGCTCAAACTCTATCATGTATATACAAGACACCAAAATACTCTGAACATTTATAACCTTGCAAACAGATATTTTTAATACTAGGCTTTGCAAAGGAATAATTTAGCTGATTTGTTTAGTTTTGTTTTTAACAGTAGCATCCCAAAGGACTTTCAAAGCAGTCAGGAAAGTAGAAGTTTATTTGTGTTTCTTTTAATTAGAAAGAAAACTGATCCCATTATAAGTAACTGCAAAGCAGGGTCATCATGCATCAAGGTTTAAGTTTATAACCATTGCTAGGAAGCAAGAATATCCATAACCTCAAGGACAGGAGTAAGACTCCTACTTGCTGCTAACATCAGCTAGACAAGCAGCAGCACTGACTCTGGAATAATGACTGTGCAACCCAATCACACACTCGTTTTCTCTCACTTTTCTCCCCTTCCCTCCCTCACCCAGATAAAAAGAAGAGGAAATAGTCACTGGAACCACAGGCCAATCCTTTCAAACTATTCAACATCTGAAGAGACCTGACTCAGCACTCCCATCCCCCCACCAAAACAGCTGCCTTGGAGGTTTGCAAGCCAGGACAGAAAAATGGCAATTTCAGAAAAGTATATCTTTCAATTACAGGTCAACCAAAAGGTTCATCTTAGTCTCAGGCCTTTCTCCTTCCCAAATTCCAAAGACGAGCTGAACTTAATAGAGGTGACAGAGCTTCTCAGAAAAGGTCTACATTAATTTTTTAAAATGTGAAACATTAAGCAAGTTCACTTAAACAGAGGTTATTAGCAAACTCCTTTAAAGCAGGAAAGGAACAAATGGCTCTTGCAATTCTGTATAGCATCTGGCAAAAGATACTAGCAATCTTTTTCAATGTGGCAATAGATTTTAACTTCACCTTTACATTTATGACAATACTGAATACTATGTAATTGTTCCTTGAAGGAAGAAAATTACTTACATGAAAATATATTTGCATGCATAAACTACAAGTACCAACTTATGTGCTGATTCTAAGGAACTACATTCATTTGCATAAACCCATGGTTTTTTATTCTACATAATAATGTTTTCAGCATTATCATAAGTTCATCAAAAGATTCCATGTTCAAATGCTAATCTTTAAGAAATTGACCTTAACATTTATGAAATCTATGACAGACTCACTTGACATAAATGCCATGGATCTGTTTTCTGTCAGTCATCAACTGCAACCAGAACAGATACACAGAGACAGGACTGAATACACCAACTTGTTCATCAGATCACAATGAACAACATGCCAGATATTCACCCACTGATTGTCTTTTGGAAATTTTGTTCTGGAAACAAAGGATCATTTATTTGTGTCTCCCTTGCCCATTCTAAGAGAGAACAAAATTCAGTTTCTAAATAAGAAAAAAAAATAAAGACCAGCAATTTTAAATACTGTAAGTATCTACCAAATTCTTCAGAAGTACTGTCTATAGCTGTATGCTATTCCGTGAACCATTCAGACAATAATGAACAAAAAGACAAGTTTTTGTTCAAATTACACACAGTGGAATTACATGTGAACTGACCTCCATGTGTTAATTGAAGACAAAGCTTTGCTTTGAGCTCCTTACTGCCCTTACAGATAGACTGGTAAATTTAGAAAATTTAGTGTCCTTCTTGGTTTCCCAAGTTGAAGAAGTTTGTTTTAAAAGTACAGAGGTGTACCAGGAAATAGGCCCAAGTTCCAGAAGTTCCATCACTACTTTCAGTGCAAAGGAACAAAATAGTGTATGTGCAAACAGGATAGGGAGAAAGAAAACAGAACAAAAGCATCTTCCAGCAACTTAATAACAGTTTAACACCGTAACAGCTACAGTCTTTAATAAAGAAAAGAAACAGCAGGCAAGTTTTCCTCCTAACTGCATTAATCAGGGTGTCTTGAAAAAATATAAGCAACCCCTAGTGATAAAAAGAGAGATCATTTCACCAGTTCTCACTGGGGGTTTGATCTTCTAGAGCCACTGACATCAAGGGATGCATGATTATGTCTTAATTGAGACTTTAAATAATGCATTTCAGAAAGCAAAATAACAATACCTTGTTTTATTATTTTTTAGAGAACTGAACACACTGGGTTTCTGAAACATAATTAAAGCTATTTGGAGACTGTAGCATCAACCAAAAACTCAAACATGTTTTTAGTCACCACATTATTTCAGGAAATTGTTCATCTGAGATCCGAGTGAAAAGATGAGAAATAAGAGGGGGGGAGTGGATCTACAGGAATGTTTGTACTTCCTCTCTTTCTGCTCAACCTGGCCAAAAAACGTCTTCCAGACTCACATTACCAATACTGTAATTTACATCACCAAATAACAACCACACTACCATGAAATGCACTCAGTTCAGAGTAATAACTACCAAATTTCCAAGTTTGGCAGCAAAACACAAAGCAAAACAGCACAAGCAAGCACTTCTATTTCATTCATTTTTTGTTGGTAAAAAACCAGGAACTGACAACTAAAGCCACTTATTCTTCTGGTGTAATCCAGTGACAACAGGGTTTGTTAGAAATTAAGCCAAGAAACTTCCCTGTAAAAAGAGCCTCTGGTACATGAAGCAGAACAGTGATAAAAGAAAGCTGCTAAACTGCATGAAAATAACATGTAAGAATTACCCCAGATTTGGTAAATCCTGGCAAACACCAAGTGTTTAGAATGCCTTTCAATTTTCACACCCCCAGCACCCAGCAGGGTGTATTCAGCATCTCACAGAACCTGCACTTGTTTTTGTCTAAGGGCTTTAAAAAAAAAACGACACCAAATGTGAAGTATGAAAATTTTAGATTTCATTCTCAAACAATCTCCTTAATGAGCAGGTGGTATTCTCTAACACCAAATAATCAACAAAATAGTAAGGGTCTCTATTACAACTAGAAATCAAGCCTAAAGGGACAAAGTCAAGGAAGATCTATGGAAAACCTGTTCCACAAATGCTAAGGACAAAAACTATCATTTTAGAATCACATTCTTCATCTAACTTTTTTTACCCTAAAATCAAAAAGATGTGAATTATTCTCAAAAGCAGGAAAAAATTTATCTTGCTGCTTGTAAAATAAGGTGTTTCTTCAGCTATATGGTTCATTTACTCCATAACAAGGTTGGCAGCTGCAACAGCTTTATACTTTAAACTTCAATGTAGTATGTGCTTGTCCTTATCCTGAGCAAAACCAACAGCTAGTAACACATGATCTGCAGTGACTACACATACAGCACACCCACTCAGGGTTTTCTTCAAACATTGTGCATGTAATTTCCTCCTAGCACTGCTCACATTTTTAAGCAGCTGCATGAAAGCTTTTGGAAAAAAAATAAAATCAGTAAAAAGATCATATATCAGTTTGTGATATACAAAAACCCTACTGAAGTAAAGAGGTTTTGAACAATAATTTTTATCAATTCAGACAAAGTGAAATCAGCACCCTCTTGACTCTGGTCCTTTCAGAGAAGGCAGCTCCAGGACACAATACCACCAGCAGAGAAGCCAGTTTTTAAACAGCTTTTTATTCCCATCCTGAAGTGCAGTTCAGCACCTTCTCAGGGCTGCTGATACAGCTGTTCACCAGCTGTGCTACGAATCACCAGAATGATCACTTAAAACCAGATACTTTTAACCTAGATCATTTCAGTGACCCAGTTTTGCAGAGCAGCCTCATAAACAGTCCAGGCATAAGGGGAAAATGCCTAAAGGTTTTTACATCCTGGGTAAAGTTCTTACAAACAGGCTTCTCTCCTTGTCCCAGAAGAAAACACAGGCTGCAATAACACCCTCAAAATGCAAGAAACCCACGTGTACAGAAAGCATACTGAAATCTCCTATATTAAAGTATCTTTTAGGTCTTCCTTGAGTTGGTACTTGATTCCTCAGATACCTTGAAATTAGTATGTGCCACAGTGCATCAGTCACAGCCAAGTAAATAAAAACAACTTACCAAACGTCTAGCAAATTCTTTATTTTCTGAAAGAAATCCATATCCTGGGTGTACCTTGGAAGACAAAAAAACAATTAACACTGATTGAGTTCTGAAACCAGACACCAAAATTGCTAGCACCTTTTCAGATAGCGGGGAAGGTGAAGTAGATGACTAAGAATTTAAATAGCTTGAATACCTTAAGTAACTCTTAACACACTGACTTTTCCATCCCAAGTCAAGCTGTTGAGCTACCATTTCTGAGACAAACTTTCCTTACTTAGCTAGGGAGAAAGGGGCTGTTTGCAGAGCAAATGAAGCTGTTTGCAGAGCAAATGGACACTCCCTTTTGTCATTTGCCTTTTGCTCTTTTTAGCTCCACTGCAGACTTGCTCATCCACACTCTTCTCAGTAATCACTACACAGTACTCCTCATCCCAAAATATTTTCAGCACTAATCACAACAATGGTGCACAGGTCCAGTGATAAGTCTCCCATCTGTAGTGACCCTGGCTTGAGAGCACAGTATACTCTCTTCATTAGTCTAAGTCAAGCATCCTGTATGCCTAGTTTGCTACTCACACCCAATATACATTCAGCCTAATTACTTGAGAGCATAAGAGAGTTTTCATTTTACTTTTGGCAATTCACATAAGATTCTTGATCTAATATATTGATAGATAAAGTATAAGCCAATTTATTCACCACTTTTAAAGAGCCAATAACTGGGTTTTGTATTCAGAAACTCAAAGGGATGAAAATACTGGTTTTCTTCATAGGAAAGTTTTTGGCCTCTGAAGGCACTGTACCAAAATAGCATTATCTGAAAGAAATTACAATGCTGATCCAACTGTTTAAGAGTAATTAGTGTTGCTGATATATACTTATCAAATTTTATTTTAATAAGCGCTCTGTGTACAGTAGCTCTGAATAATATTTTTATTTCAGTGACAGAACAAAGAACATTAGGCATGCAAACATGAGTACATATTAGTTTTTGCTACTGATTTCTGTTAAGCTTTGGATCTCTGGCCAGTTTGGAGGGAGAAAGGCAGACTTGTCCACATCTACACAAATAAGCTAATGTGTATCTTGTAAACATTCTGAAATGAAAACAATTATGAGATGCACCACCTACTTTACCCTCCTGCAAGTAACATTTATACAACGTAGAAAGTGATTCAAACTAAGTTTAAGCAAAAGCCTTTCTGGATACACTGTTCAAAAAAGCCATTATGGCATATAAAGGGTTAGTGCTCAAAACTAATTGGGATTTTTTTTTTCCCCTCAGCAAATTTGGAAATGAACTGAAGCTGCTCCCTGGTGTGAAAGCTGAATCCAGCAGCCACCTGCAGGATCAGCGACCAGTGCTGCCAGATGCTCCAAAGCCTTTGATTTCCAGTAGCGATTTCAGACACATTTAACTCATGTGACATGAACTAACTGGAATAGCATATTCAATCACGTCCCCCACACACACACACCTTTAAAAAAAAAAATACAAACTCCGGCTTTTCTGCTTTCTATCTATGAAACAGCTGCAGCAGATAGACACATTCAGACTCACAGCTTGGGCCCTGGTTTTCCTAATGACTTCCATGATGGCATCCATGTTGAGGTAGCTTTTGCTGGTGGGAGCTGGGCCAACACACACAGATTCATCGGCCATTTTCACATGAACCTGAGGAGGCAACATTCCACATTAACAGATGCTCCCAGCAAAAATAATTACCACCACCCAGTTACATGCACACAAATCTGATTGTGTCAAAGAGCATTTACATACCATAACCGTTCTAAAATACGCACTGAAATTACCGACACTGGCATACAAGTATTCGCACAATAAATCTCGTTTCATTTGACTCTAAGCTTAAGTCACTGTCAAAATGTTTCATTATTCCAATATATTATTTTGAATTTGATTAAATAAAATCACGACAAATATAATTTCTTCTTCCTATACTGATCATCTATATGTAAATTCAGACTAAAAACTACTTTGTTACATGTAACCGGGGTAGTCTAATATCTTAATACTTAATAACAAACATTCATGACCAGTTCTAAGCAGGCTCCCCAGGAAGTTGGGGATAATTAGAGTGAATTGAATGAAGGGATGCAATGAGTGTCCCTGCACAGCATCAGGTCAGCACCATGCACAAATTAAAGCCTATGACTAAAGAGTTCAATATCACTACACGTGAACCAGAAAATCTTGAGAATTATTTAAGCAGGCTCATGTTTGATTTCTAATCCATTGTATCCTCATTTATATGCATTTGCCAAATATTTTTTGGTCAAATACAAAAGGGACAAATATTTCCAACATTTTAACAGGAACAATAAAATAGCTTGATTTGAAGTTAGAGGTGCACTTACTCCTCCCCTGAATGCTTATCTAAGTTTAAAAAGTTTAATCAGACTGGTCTTGAACAGGTTTTCAGAGTTGAGAATACATTTCTTTGAAGTAAGATACACATAGAACCATGAAACCAAACAACCAGTTTTTCCTCAATCTGCTTTGTAAGCTCCCTTTCAGCATGTATTTAAGAAAGCATGCCATTGCTTATACTGTGTAAGATTGTTAGCTCTGTGTCAGTAACACTTATTTAAAATGAGAATTTGACATTTCCAATGCTTACCAATCTTGTAAATCTATTTTATGAGTTATTTTATATCATCTTCAGCATTTGAAGCTGAGAATACATTGTTTAAAAAGGGTGTTCTTTCCAAAAATGAGTAATAACATATAAGAAATACAAGATCCCAGGATTAGCTCAGGTGCAAGTAACACCAAGGTTGAAGGTTTGATCCCTGTATGGGTCATTCACTTAAAAGCTGGACTCTGTGATCCTTGTGGGTCCCGTCCAACTCAGAATATTCTTTAATTCTGCATAAAATTTTTGGCTTATTAACATGAAATTTTGTTCTTTCTGAAAAGGAATTTAATTTGCAAGTAGTATGAAGGCTGTCAACTATGACAAACTAAAGTTAGAAGTAATGTTTCTTCTGAATGAGTCAATGGTGTATGCAGGCTACCAGGCCAGAAAAAAAAAAAAATCTACAAACACTGACAGGCAGCAGTCACACAATATTTTGAACAATACAATTAGAAATAAGTAGACAGGTAAATACAACAAACATGTATCACAAGGACGAGAGTCACTTATTAAGAATTTTAACAGCTTCTTTAGTTTTACTGACTTTTCCTGAACTTTGCAAAAGTTAATCCTACCACTAAGAAGCACCTTAATTTGAAACTTAATTCCATGTTTCTTCCTGAAGGCATATCTGAAATAGCTTCTGGATTTGCTATATTCTCAAGTATATGAGAGTTCACACAACCATCTAGAATCACCACACATTTCACATTTGAATTACTCCTTCTATAAAGTCATAACAGTTTTGTTTTACCACTACAGCATTAGTGTCACAAAATAAACAGAGCAAAACCCAAAAAAAAGCCTAAGCAATAGCACAGACAGTCATGCAGCAGGGTTTTAGTGCTTTCTAGTACATACACCTCAGCAACTAAGTAACCTATTTTGATCAAATGCTACCAAGATTAGCCTGGCTGTCATCCTTCCTGCAGCACTAAGTTAAAAGAAACAGCATGCCCCCCTTTATCTTCATGATCAATTTATATGCTTAAAGTTGTTCTGAATTCCAATGTGGTTTACATGCCTAAACAAAGTCATTCAAGCTGAAGCTCAATTAAGCATGTATGGTTTACAAAACCAAAAGCTTCCTTATAGAAAAGGACTAATTTCATATAGTTAGTTATTTATAAACAGCAAGAGGAAAAGCCCACACTGACACACTTCTTGCACTATGACATCCAACACAGAACTATTAGTACCAAAAGCAGCCATAAAAGATATTGCAATTTGATTGATTTTATACATATAAACACTCTTGTGCACTTTTCCCCACCATTCTCCCACTCCCTTTTGAAATATTTCATTGCTATTAAGCTGGAGTTTCAACTTTTTCAACTCTGGAGTTTTAACTCTTCCTTTCCCACATTCCCCTGTAACCTGGTAAATTCATTTCTCCTTGTTCACCTTACTGCAAGTTGTTGGTGCCTTCTCTAGTTCAGTGCCAGTTCAGCCTTCCATACACCCTAATACACCTCACACAGGTATAACAAAACTGCAAATCAGTAGCCATATCACATTCATGTTACCTGGTACACCTCCTCAGAGTACTAGGAAAAACTCTCAAAAAACAGCTCTCCATTCCATCTCCACTAATTCAAAACCTCAGGTTCCAGTAACAGCTCTTCCATCTAGGGGGAGCTTCTCATATCTACTTTTATTATGAGTAAACCAGCACACAAAGTGAAAATATGTTGCTTAGTAATTCTTGATGACAATTCCCCCTAGCATTTAGATTTCTTTGACAATGCACTGTGTTCATGAAGAATAATCCAAATATTGTAACACACATTATAGATTTTTTAGTATAGTACAAATGTAATTACTAATAAACATTATAACAAAAGCCATTATTTGAGTGTACATGACAACTGAAACTTTCAGCTTACTACCAAGTGCCACCTAACTCACACAGTAATTCACTAAGCCTTTACTTCTGCAGAAGCTGACTTAAAATGCAATTATTTCTAGACAGTCTGAAGAATCCAGCAATTCCCCTTCCTCAAGCACTACAAGTTTTAAATATGTTGATTTTCAAATTTCAGGGACTGCTTAAGTGCTTAACATAAATCACACAATCCTAGGTATTCAGAGTCTGTCCCTAACAGCTAAAACCTCAGAGGTGTAATTTCTTCCTTTTCTGTTTTAGTTCACAAAGAAACCCAATGTCAACAAAAACAAAGAAGCAAGTCCCAGGAGGTTCTTGAAAAAATGCAATTCCTTCATAAATATCTGAATTGGCCCTGCAATCTCAAGCATGAATGGATAACAACAAAGGCTGGAAAAACAGACAAAACTAAGTGCTTAATGGTTTATACTGCAAGTTTTAATCATATTGGGCTACCTGGGCCTCGAGAGATAAATCTCAAGCAGCTACCAAGGGCTTGTTATGTTAGAGAATACAAACAACTAGAAATCATGAAAAGACATATTGTGTGTAAAAGCAGTTTAATTTCTGTGAAGGTTTTATATTTTAAGTAATCTATTTCATAAAGGCTAATTATATTTCAAAAATAAAAAAAGATATTCACCAAAAGCTATGGAATCTTTTTATAGAATCTCCACTTAATTCAAAAACTAGAGACTAAACACAGTCACCTTTGGAAATCCAAACCCAAAGCAATCACAAACAGCCAACCAGCTCATCACAAGTCCTCAGCTCTGTGTCTGTGAGAAATAAGCCACTAACAATAATACTCGGGATTTAACAAGCAGTCCTAGCAGAACAACATTAGAATGAATACTATTAAATGGAGTAACTATTTTTGGATGAAGGTACAAAGTCAACTTGAAATAATCTGAAGTACAACAATTATTTTATTACACAAGTCTTCCTGACCACATACAGACACAAAAACTAGCTCTAGTCCAACAAGTTTATTCACTCAGAAGCGGCCACCGGTTCCAAAGCTAGTTTAGGTCCAGGAGCCACCTTCATGGCAAGGCACCTAAATCAGCAAATCCTGCCCAATCTTTACACAGGAACAGCTTTGTGTTTCTTCACCACCTTTTCAGCAAACAGGCAAGCAGAGCAAGGAGTCCATCAGGGCTGTTCAGCCACTCATTCTGGGCCTGGACTGGATGCAGGCACTGCTGCTGGCTGCAGCAGTGCTCAGGGTGCTGAGTGCAGTAAAGACACAAGAACAGTGGCAGCAACTTTTGGAGATCATTCTACAATATGTTTCAGTATTTCAGGAGGAGTTATAAGTCAGATTTGGTGCCAGGGCTTGGTATCATACTCCAGAAGACAAATATGTCCATAACCCAAAGTTTTGGATATAAGCACCACAAAAATAGTCAATATCTGCTTTGCAGGAAATAATTCAGAAGGAGACTGCATAAATCAGAGCCAGTGCATACCCAAATTACCTCGATTATGTTAGCTCTTCTTTACCCTGAAGAGTGGCACACGTATTTATTTGTGTAAGCACTTAGCTCTTTTGTCTAGCCATACTCTGAATTTACAGAATTATCCTTACAATTAAACCTGTATCTCAAATAATCATCATTTTGAGAAATAAAAATTAATAACTTTCTACCTAAAATATATGTAGGTTTCCTAGAGATGTTCTGTTTAACACAGCAGTATCAAGGTAAGCTTCTCCAGGAGCCACTCAGCTGCTGCAGATCACTAGTTGAAATCTATATTATAAAGAAATTACATTCAGATCTGCATGCCTCTCAGCATTTAACCATAGAAAAGTTCTCACTACAGATACAGAATGTATTAAAAATTAGTTTAAGGAAAAGAACTAAAAAACTTACCTTCAGTGCATATACAATATATAAAAAAAAAAAAATCAAGGACACCAAGATAATTGACACAACCCCAGCATTATAATTATTCAGCAGCTCAACTCTGTTACCTTCTTGTGGATCTGGTTCATCACAAAAAGTGCTTTTTTCCCCAATTTGTTTCATAATGATTCTCATTTACTAACTCCAAAAAGTAAAGGCTGTCATGAGAGCCAACAAAGAAAAATACACCTACATGTATTTCCTAATAGAGTGTTTAATATCATCTGCATAGTTTCCACAGATTTTATATACTCCAGCAGTTTCTGATGCTTATCATGTGACAGATGTAATTTACTTCGATGTAAGTGCCTAATTAACACATACACACACACACACTCCCTCCCCTTTTCCTCCATCTCCAAGGAGGTAAATGTCTGGGATTCCCCAGTGTCCCAGTTTTTCAGAGTAGGTCAGTCTACACATCCCCAGGTCTTACACAAGTTGATATTCATGCAGCAGAGACAGTTAGACTGAGTTGCAGGCTGCATTTTTCCCTTGATTCTTCTGTGCCATTTCAGAATTCATATTATAGAGAAACTTTTCTAGCTGCATATACAGTGCTAATCAAACCTAAGAAGCAAGTAAAAAAACAACCTCAGTGAAGAGAACACTTTTATTTGGTACACTAGATAAGATGGAGCATTGTTTAGACAAAGAAATCTAATCAAACAAGTCATTCTCCTTTTATAGCTCAAATCAATATTACACATTGGAACAACATCCGTCGGTGTAAGTGGATTCACTTAATTGGCCCAAACTGCATAATACCGCTCAGCAAGACAAATCACAATTAGCTCAACCCATAAAATAGGGCTAATGAGTAAATCCTTTGTAAGGTAGCTAAAAAAAACCAGCCACCTCAAATCTTGCCAGCACCATTGCCAAGAGAGACAGACAAAACAGAACAAAAAGCCTGTGGCATTGAACAGTCTCGAGGTTTTTTTTTAAAAAAAAAAGGATGCAAAAAAGGTTCAAATTTACTGCTTTGCCAAAAACACATCTTTCATCTGACCTAAGTGTCTTTAGCAGCTCGACACTAAAATACACACAAGTAATACAATAAGTGCACACAGTGTGCCATATTCATACACCCTTTAAAGTGCTATCTGCAAAGAAATACTGCCACAGGAGTACAGCATTTAACCCTAAAATGAAATCATGGAAACATGTCTAAAACATATGAAAAATAAAACTGTGAAAGTTGTGCTATTTATGCCTATCTTATATTTCCCACATTTATTTTACTCAGCATTTCAAAAACATAAATAAAAATTTATGCAAATAAACAGGTCAACCTGCAGAGTCAACATAAGTAGATTTCTCTACAAGCTTATTTTAAAACATTCTAATTTGATGGCCCACAAATAGGTATGCAAGGACTATGTAAAACAATTCTTCAGTGGCCTTCACACATGTTTTGGTGAAGGGTATTTACTTACAACTCCATCCAAGTCAACAATGACTCTCAAAACAGCCCATCCATTAGGATCTGCAGGATTAGATCCCTGGTTCACAGACACCAGCTGAGAAAAATAAATTTTTAAAAAATAACACCCTTTCCTTTGCTTCCCTTGTCTTGCCCTTCAAGTCTGCCAGCTGACTGAAACCTGAACACAGCAATAACCCCACTGACTAGTGGCCTCAAAAATCCATAGATTCCAACTAAAATTAAAATGAATGGATCCAGGTTGAACAGAACAGTCTCTAAAAGATGAGCAACAAAAATCAGGGCAAGGAAGACTGCATTTCTAATAAAGACTAAGAGAATGCACATTTCAAAATATATCAAGATTTTCATCTGTTTGAATTCTCACTTACACACATGAATTGATTTTTGCAACCTTGAAAAAAAGAAAAAGTAAATCCCAACGTTCTCTCTTCCACAGATGAAGTTCTGGAACTTCATTTGCTGCTAAAAAGACACACAATTTTACTTGGCTCATGAAGAGGAAAGGACGTCCTGCTGTACCTGGAGACCTGACTGCTCCTACTGTGAAAAGCAGACCATGCTAAAGCTGTCACTCTCAAACTGTGCTCTGCTTGCAAGACAAGCAAGAAAATGCCTCCCCACTCTTGAAGGCATTACAGATAAGAACCTAGAGAAGAGTTCCAGATTGGGGTTGGCTCCTAAAAGCCTTTTCCTTTATGCTTATTCTTTGACAGATAACTTCAGTGAAGCACCTTCTAGAACCACTGGTGGGAAAGAAGGCTCCTCCATCAGAATTTTATTGCACGTGCTTACTGTGTTGTACCCTCCAAAACAGAAAAGACCAGGAGCTAGTACACAGGTTTGCTATCGAATTTTTAGCAGAATGAAATGGTTAGTTTGTATCACAACTTTCAACATCTTACTCAACACCAAACATGAAAAATCAGTCTTTCTTTGGTAGAATAACATAAAAAGTAGGTCAGCAGTCACCTTGTTCACTAATCTACCACTGGATGAACTGCAGGATTAACAGAGGGACCTGTAAATTAGCAACCAGGGAAAGCCAGAATATCCCATTCTTTAACCCCAACCCATTTTCTCAGTAGCAAAACACTTTGTACAATCTTGAGGGAAAAGCATTCCCCTCGCCTCCTTCCACTCACATCTCCCTTGGTGGGGCAGCTACCAAGTTCCTTTGCTCAAAATCAGAGGCAGTCACTCACCACCACCCCTGCTGATGTCTGGGGTGCTGTGAACAGTATGCAAGCTTGCAACTGCACTCACGACTGCAGACTATTTTTACTTTGGAATACATTATCTAGAGAAAGTCTCCAGGACAAAAAGGAGAATTTTAGTTCAGAGCATACACTAAATTTGGGAAGACACTTAATAAATATGTTTACCAAAGAAAGAGTCTCCATCTGTTGCAAGAATTGAGCAATTAATCATATTTATTTAGAGCAGTCTACTATGCTATGTGTGGATGCTACAGTTTCATCTTTTCAGTGTATGTGATTCTGCACTTTCAGTGTTTTGGAAAAAGAATTAAGTTTTTTGTGATGTTAACAAAATAGTGATGCCCTACAGCGTTTTTAGTAGCTTCCCTGCATTTCAAACACATCTGCACCCACATGTCAGCCTTTCCCTAATGGAATCTCAGCTTCTAAGCACATTAGCAAAGCAATAGGACAGATTTTTGTCATGCTGTTTCTTTTTCCTGCCTCTCCCAAAAACAAGCTCACTGAGGAATGCATTTGATGCATGCTCCTTTGTTTTGCTTTCTAAAGGGGTACACATGTAGGAGATGGGGAAGCTAGTAGTTAGGCAGGTGTAGGAAACAGTACCACAGGATAGCAAGGGCAGTCAACTACAGAACTTCATATAGTAGAGATTTAGCTCTTAATTGAGCTAAATATCCCAGAAGACACTTGGGATTCAGAAAAAGTAAGTTAAACTCAGCCACATTACAAAGCAACACATGGTATGCAATGGTAACTTGCTCCTACCCACCGTTTTCAGCTCTAATTTGGATGGAGTTCCCCTGTCAGATGAAGGATCACAGCACACAGCCATTCAGATGAGGTTCCTGTCTACAGATGGATGGACTGCAGAAGTTACTTCCAGCACCCAAAAATCTGGGATTCCTAAAACCAGTTCCAGTGTTGAGAGAACAGCTCACAACAACAGCAAGGTGAATTCACAGGTACCTAGCATCTCAGCTGCCCAGCAGTATTGAAAAGAAAGGTGAAAATGGAAATACGGACACCAGCTAAGCACAACATATTCTGGATCAGTAGTTGCAAGATTAAAATTTTTTAAAAAATCAGAAATGCAAGATGCAGACCTACAGTGAATTATGTTCTTTCCAGTGTGGACTAACTTCAGGCCCAAAATGAACCATATATTGAAAATTGCAATAAGGTTCACAGTAAGCCTCTCTCCAGGCATATACAAAATGCCACTCAAAGGATGATCCCACCCTCAAACTCTCCTCCACACTCAGCTCTAGCAATTACAGTGCTGCTGAGACAGATCAATGAACTGAACAGACACAGTGGAAAAGTAATCTAAGGGGAGGAGAAATTAACTTTCTGTCAGATCAGCAAGTTAAAACATCTCCCAGCCACATGACCACCAGATCCAGGTACAATGAATGAGAGGGGACAGGACAGCCCAAACACTCCTTGCAGAAGTAGTTTAAGTAGACTTAGAGAAATTTACACATAATATGAAACAAGTTCTAAAATGTCAAATAACACAAAGAAAATACCAGATAAAACAGTTCATGAATGAATGCAGAATATCCTAAGGATGACAGAATTCCCAAACAGGTTTTCTAAAAGACAAATTTGCCTTATGTCAATGCAATATATGTATGTACAATAGAAAATACATATGCACATGTATGTACTTATCATACACACCCCTAACCACTTCTAGGTACCCAGTGAGAGGGGTTTTTCCACTAAGACTAAGTACTAAAGCAGTACATACAATAAACCACAAAACTTAAATCATAAACCTCAACATTACAATCACAGCCAGCATAACCTTATGCTTTTGCAAGGAATGAAATACTTTCAAATGCCTCACTAAATATTCACACTTAATATTATGTTATTATATAACATTCACAAAAGTAGAGCATTTTTCCTTCAAAATTCCACTAATGTGAATATCCAGATTTCTTAAAAATTATGCTTTGTTTAGTTCTTAAATAAAATTGGCAGTTTTACAAGAAAATTACTTCTCTGCCAGTGTATCAAAACTATTCATAGGAAAACTTTGAACAAGACAGTCCTCTATATAAAACACATCCTAAGTTTCCTACTCTCCAGTGTCTTCTTTTGAAAAACAAGTCCATTTTGATACACCAAGATGCAGATGTCAAGATGAAGACTATAAAAATAGTGTAATGGAGAAAAAGCAGCAGGCACACCTAAAAATGACTGCACAGACAAGCAGCCAGCTCACCAAGTCTGTAAGGACTGT
Source organism: Climacteris rufus (assembly GCA_013398175.1). Lineage (NCBI taxonomy): Eukaryota > Metazoa > Chordata > Aves > Passeriformes > Climacteridae > Climacteris > Climacteris rufus. The sequence continues at coordinate 1,342,987 of VZRZ01008040.1, forward strand.
GCACAGTCTAACAGATGAGCAGGAACAGACAAGGAAACCTGCACTGGCCAAATACAATTGTCACACAGTTAATACCAGCACTGGACAATTCAATCATGGAATGCAGATGCCAGACTGTATGCAGTCCCATCCTTTTTCAGATTATGTGACAAAAATATTTTCAACAATTTTTTTCTTACAGTCCTCAGAGTTCTGCCATAGTTACATCTCAAAATGTCAAAATTTTATTTTAGCATGACTCTACAAAAATCCTTAATTTGCTTGGGATTTTTTTTAGGTTGTTGATTATTTTCCCTAACAACTTTTTTCTGCCTCCCAGCTTCTTTCCTATGACACACACTTTTCCATCTTAAGGTAACTCAAGTATAGTGAGCAGAATCTTAGTCTCTGTTGTATCCCATTAATCTTAGTCAATGTTATTTCAGGACATGGAACAGATTCAGGCTAAAAACAGTCCATGTATAGAGGAAACATCTCTTGGTAGATAAAACAGCATTCTTTGCAGGAGACTACCAAGTTCTCCCCACCAAGAGTTTAAGCATAGCTCTTATTCCAATAAACAAAATGATAGCAGTGTGTCAGGTTTTCCCCCACAGGTACTTCACACCCTTCTGTAACAAGCTATCACTTCTGGGATTCTCTTTTTTGAGGCAAGAACTTAAAAAGTGATGAAACAAATGCATCAGACCTTCATCTTTGAAGATTAAGTAAAAGCTAAACAATAGGAGAAGTATCACTATCAGAATAGCTTCATTACAGTATCATAAATATGCATGGCCTATACATACAGGTTCTACAAATACATATTTAGATCTTAAATACAGCACACTTGGTCAATGCTAAATTTATTTCATATGATAAAAGAGATAATTACATTCTATACAGGCACAACACTGAAGGAAAGAAACAACCTATTTCTGCAGGGTGACAACTGCTTCCATTTAAGAGAAGTACAAACTTTTGCAATCCTCACAAGATACAGATCATATTCACAGGTTTAATAAATTAACTCAACCTTATGCATAGTTTCATAAGCCACTGAAGTAAACATCTGTATAAATAAATTCCAGTTTCAAAAAAGCCTGAAATAAAAAAAAGGAAATCTTTCCCGGTTGCATGGAATCTACATAGCACAGCAACACATGCACTTACAGAATGGTTCCTTCTAAATCCTCTTTCCTGTTAGCATTTAGGTTTGGGTTTTTTCACCCTCCAACCTGTTAATAAAGTCATATTTCCTGCTGACAGCAAATGATTGGTTTACCTATAACTCCAGGGGGTTTAACTATCCATCCTTTAAGGAGCTTTGACAGTTTAACCTGCTGAGCTCACAGCACCCAAGGGAGGGTCTTACTTGCAGTTTTACTTCTGCTGCTGCTGACCACTAATACTGACTCTGCAGATAATGGATTTCAATAACAACCTCCTACAGGTTAACACTTTGGGTACCAGCCATGATACTGCTTTAATTAAGCTAATACACGAAGGTTACAGGCTGGGAGAAAGTTGTATTAAATTTGGCAGTGCTTACAATAGCAGGAAAAGTGCACACGTTCACCTGTCCAGTAGCTCTGGGATAAATTTGCCTCCAGACATAATTCAGTTGGTTTATGGCTTTACATAACTTTTTTAAGGTGAGCTCAATTTATTAGTTCCATTTCCTCGAAACAGGAATTTTTCCAGCATAACTGATAATTTCATGATGGATATGAAACGGATGCCTGTACCCATGCTGAGCACAGAATGTGTCTACCTGGCATATAAACAGTCCATGCACTATGGTTAAAGGGTGCTGGGTTTGGTTTTCTACTTTACAAGGTTTGGAGCATCCTGATAAAGGAAAATATTACCAATTTTATTTCCCTGAAGCTAAGTTGCTAATAAGAAATTTTATATTTTTGCAAGCTATTAATTATGTAAAAGCTTAAAGATGTCAAAAACATCTAGTTGAAAGTGGGAAGTAATTAATATTTACTGAAAACAAGCATTTGACAAAATACAAAACACTGCAGATTGGAGTGGCACATGTTTAAAAGCATTTTTCAAGCTAAGCATTCACTTACTCTTTTTCAACAGCACTTAAAAGCACACATTCACTTCAAAAATAGAGGGGGGAAAAGAGGTTCTTGGTTTAAAAACTTGGTATTGAATTTACCTGCAAAAACATCCATTTGTTGGATTTCACTTTATTTTTGGTGAAAGTACACAATCTGACAGACACTCTACAGAGTAATAATGAAGCAGCATGGGAGCCATTTAATATATTTCTTGATTAACTCATTGCCTGTCCAGTTCTCATTCAGACATGTGCTCACATGTCATAATCGTCATAAGTGCCATCATCCCTCCAGTTAACACACGAGCTCCTTGATTAGTGCACAACTCCCAGACGAGCCATTGCTAATGGTAAATAATTCCCCTCAGCCTCCTGCCACTGTACTGCAGGCTCTCCAATTAAAGAGAATGTCTCTGATGAACCAGATTAATATGGACAAATTCCTGCCAGAGATTCCAGCCCACTCACTTCCACCAAAGAAGCAACTGAAATAAAAAGAAGGAAGCTGTGTACATTAAAATTAGCCAAAAGAATCATTTTGCTGTGAGGCTTTAATTACAAAACTTTGCTGCCACAGGTACGTTATTCTTGGAGGTATCCGGGAGACTGGCATATTAATACAAGTTTACTGATAAATGACAACCAGTAAATTACCATTTTAATAATTGAAAAGCAAGCATGTAAAGCAGATAGCTTTTCAATCAGTTAATTACAATTAGCAATATCTAATCACATGTGATAAAATTAACTCAGATCACTTGCTGCTGGTATAGCAATTATATTCAGCTGGTCTTGTGCATTAAGCATTACTTGCAACATTGGCATAGCTGCACACACCTACACGAGGCTTTCTCAGGATGTAAAAATATTTCACTAATGACACATCCATAAATTTTTCAGAACTTATACCAAGAAACTACCACGCCTGTTAAAAGCCTGTTGCAGTATATCTCAGATTATGTAGTGAAGTCCACATTTTAAAAGATACTTAACAGATGTACCAAGCAACATTACAATATTTTAATAATATAACAGATCCAGTCATGCATCAAATACAAAAAAATCCAAATTGTAGTAATTTCTCCACTTATAAATGGGAAGAGCCACTGGAAAACCTAATGTTTTCAGTGTACACTGAAATTCCTTAACATTTAACTCAAAATTGCTGCCATTAGCTGCAAATTGACTATTTAGACTTTATGAAAATGATAAGGAGTTCCCAGTCTTTACAGCAGAGAGTCTAATGTCCTTAACCCTAGTGCTGACCCTCTCACTGGAAGAGATATCAACAAAGGACATGTAAATAGACTGTTGCAGAAGTATCCTTTAGTAGTTTAAAATATTGCTTGCAACTGCACAAATTGTAAGATATTCAAATAACCCCCATGAAATTTTGATAAGCTCTTCCCCAAGGTCCTTGCACCTTCATCCTTACACTAATGCACTTCATCTTCATTTACCTGATCATTAGTTTCCAGTTTGTTCAGCTGGAAACCAACACACACTAATTACTTTGACATCACAAAGTCCTATCTGTCTTCACCACCTCCCCAGACAGCAGGGAGAAATTATCAAGGGTAGGCATGATAATATCCTGATAAATGATGATTCACATCACCTCACTGTCAATCATCCAGAAGTGCTCACGCAAGATACCACTCAATCTCATTACTGAATCCTAGGGCTAAGAGTACAATACACACCAGGAGTCATATTTCAAACAGCAGGCCACCTGGATAAGATGCAGCTCTCAGAGATTTTCATGAATTTTGTTGGCTTTTTGTTTTAACACAGTAAATGTCAAATATTCATCTATTTTACCATGTGTATATAGGCTGGCAGAAAAGGACATGCTGAAAGCGAGGCAATTCATCTCAAGGGTCCAAGTGAGAAAAAAAATATAGATTCTTCAGGGGGGAGGAGAAGGACAGGTAAATTTCCTTAATTTAAGAAGAAAATTAATCAACCTAGATAAAGTTTCAAAGTTGAATTTCACAATTTAAGCATCCTTCCTGCTGAAACAATATAAATGTATTCAGAGCTCTGAAAGAAGTAATGCTAGCTTTGAAACTCATTGACATATGCAAAGTTCACTTTCCATGACAGAAAGCAGATATAAGCAAAGGCAATGTTCTCACTTCAACAAATAGCTGATGGGGGCAGGAGGGTGATCAGTCAAGAAGCAAAATAAGAACTTTGTAGTAGCTGCTCTCTCAGAAAATAGCATGTCTTTCCCTACTTACCAAACAGCACCATCCTTCCATCTCTCTCAGTCCAATTACATATATAATTAAAGCAATCTCTAACATGTAAAGCCCAGGGCTTGCTGTCCAGCACAGAATCCAGGAGTTGTTCTTGGTGCTAAGGAGTAGGGAGGGAACAACACACACCACCATCTCCTAGGTCTGTAACACACCGTTTTCTTGCCCAAGATAATCACATGCTATCACTAAACTAGCACAATGACTGATCACGTTGTTCAATGTACAGTGTATCACTTATGCAACAGATGAAGGAGAAAAGAGGAAAACAACACTAAAGAATGTGGGGAAAGCATGAGGGAATTCCACAACCACGTGTGCTTGTGCTAGGTATTGTCAGGGAGAAGAAAAACAGTCGAAACTAAGCACCAAGAATTGAGAACACTATAGAAACGAGCAAAGAGCAGACAGCACAAGAACAAAAAGCACAAAGATGCACATTCTACCATCAAACAGTATTTTTCTGGCTGAAGACACTTTAAACACTCCATGCAAGGCAGAGCAGCAGGGCGCTCTCTTGCAGGGATGGGTGGTACTGCTACAGGCACACACCGGTTCTGCATCCAGAAACCGCCTGACCACAGACTGTGCCTGAACTTGGCAGGAACCCTCACACACTTCTTGCACCTCCGCTGCCCCAGACTGTTTGAAATATGATCACAGGCTCACAATGAAACCCTTGTCCCATTTCAAAGTACTCTCCCCCTGTGGGGCTACACAGGACGGGCAGCAACTTACAGGCTCCTGTTCAGATAATGTTAACATAACATTTTTCAAGGAGAAACTCAGAGGTTTCTCCTTCAAGTGTTCTAAAATACATGTAAATGCAAATATAACAGAAATGCAAAGCTTCATAAAAATCCTGAGTGAAGTCATTTAGGTGTGGCTGCACTACATACCTGAGACGTACACTATTCAAAGTCTACTTTTCAGAGCAAGAGTGGATCACTAACAAAGTTCAAAACACAAGAGCTCTTCACAAGCTTCCTGTCAAAATATTCTCCTAACCAAATCCAGCTTCTAGTCCACATATGCACACAGATCTCTCACTCTCAAATCTGTGAGCCACACCCCTCACCTCTTTGGCTTATCAAACGTACCTTACCAACCCTACCAACCACACTAAGTACGATAGATTCTACAACAACTTGGCCCAGAAACATTAACCACCACATGCTTGGACAATGGATTTTTCCATAAAGCATTTTTCCATAAAGAACCAGAGAGTCTGAAAATAAAACAACCTATTCATTCTAGCACATCAAGCAGGGCAAAATTCTGAGTAAAACCAGAACGTTTTCTCACTGAAAGCAACCTGAGTGCTTTCCTTCCTAGCCATGGAGAAGGGCTGTTAGGGAGCGATCAAATACAACAGCAACAAAATTACAAGTATCTCTCCAAACAAGCTTCAGAGTTACAAAATTTTGTGAGTGTTATTCCAGTATGAAATTCATACGTAAGTGTTAAATTTTCATTTAATTTAAAAGCAAACAGCCACCTTCACCCCAGACTTGTCACATCTCTAATTTCTTGAAGAGCATGAGATCTGACTATTTGTGCTGTGAGAAGGCCACTGTTGGATTAACTGCTTGAAGGCATACAATAGAAATTTCTTCTGAAAAAACTATACAGACATGCATGCCTGCCTGAAAAATGAATTTATGAAAGTTAATTTGTTGTCTTTACTCACAGAAATCTGAGGCCAGAAAATTGTAATAGTAATTCCCTGCTTTCGTTCAGCTGGTGGGCTTCTTTATGTTAGAGCTATAACAATTGCTTTACCTAAAAAAAAAAACTTAACACAGCAGTGTCACTTCTTGAATCTCAGTAGCCTAATTCAAAAAATTAGCTTTCAGAACTAATTGACAGAAAAAACACATTTCTGGTTTCATTAGCTAAATTGGAAAAGAATATTCTCTGCAGAAAGAACAAAAAACTGGCACAGAAACAAATTTTATTACCAGACAAATACCGAGTTATACACATTAAGACATATAAAAACCTACAGCTTTCTCTTAAGTTATTGAAGTTAACTTGCAGTAGAGTTACAGTACTTCCTCTAAAGGAAAAAAACAGTAAATGGGAAACTGCTTTCAACAAGTGTCAATACTGCAGAGTTCACAGTCTATTTTCCAATTTTGAGCTCCACAGATACTGAACAAGAAGCACACAACAAAACTTCAGGTTCAGTTCAGCCCATATTCAAAAATGATAATACAAAATCTTCAAAACATTCAGCACATAGAAATCAAACACAAATTACACTTCAACTGTAACTATCACAAAAAAGATAAAATCACATTTACTATTCAAATTCAGGTTATTACACACAAAAACTATTCATACATCTAAACTGGCCCCCACATTAGTCAAAACTTTGTATTTACAGAGAACAATAATCTATTTAAGGTAGCTACAGACCCTCTACATACTCTTCTTTTATCAACTAAAACCTAGCATCTAAAAAACATGCAAAACATTAAAATGACAATACAATAGCAAAATCCATATTAGCACTATGGTCTTGTAAAAATAAAGCTTTGACTTCATCACTTAATTACTGCATGGACAATCACCAACTGCTGTATTTTTCAAGTATTACATCCAACATTAAAAAATTACTTCTTCAAAATAAAGGTACGAGAGATGTTACAGTGATTTCCACTGTTCTCAAAAATTTGGCTATATTTAACAAGGTAAACAACACAAGCAAACACAAAAATAGTTAAGCTTCAATCTACCTAAAAGTCAGGAGCAAGCAAAGCAGTACCTTGCTGGAAGCACAAGAGAAGAAACAAAAGAACAGTATCAGGTTTTCAAATCCCAGCAGCAGGTCACTGTGGCAGGCAGCGAGGCTGCCCAAGCCCAAACATTGTACATTTTATTCACCTTTACAAAAAAAGGAAAATTCACAAAAAGGGTGTGATTTTAGCAGGCAACAGCACTCCAAGGCAGCCCCTGAAGCACTGTCCCTTCCCTCCCACATGCAGGAGGCTTTCAGCTGCTAAATGCACCCAAGCAAGCAGTGGCACAGTACCTAAAACTTATTATCACAGCCTTTTTCTTTTCGCTGCCTGATCCCCTCCCTGGTTTTTTTTAATTTTTTTTCTTTTCCTGTTAGTCTCCAACACATTCCAAGTACCAGCTTTTCGCCTCCACAGAGCACAAACATTGGCCAGGCAACACAATCACCTTCGTTACATTCAAGAAAAGTCTTTAAGAGGGGGAAAAAATTCTGAAACAGGGTCAGCAAATTAAATTAAATTTTTCGTGGATTCAGGACATTTCTAGAGGACTGACAATTCCAATACTTCAGCCAGCAGCAGCATCCAGAAGAGCCAGTTAAGCACAACAGCTATGCATGTCAGAACAAAACAAAACATCACTCAAAAGTTGAACTAAAGAGCTTTCAAACAACTAAAGCACCATATACACAATTGAAAAACATTAAGCACAAGATGAGCAAAATTATATTAAAAAGTTTGTCATAAATATGGACTATTACTAAACTTCCCTGTACATTATTCTTGAAATTTTACACTCATTTTTTATGAAAATTAAGAGACAAGTGGAGGCTTATATGTACTTTCATTATTACCTTTTTACACCTTCACAGAATGACATCGATATTTTGGTAACTGTATATGCCAACGAAAATCTTCACTGAAAAAAGCTTCCCCAAAGCTGAAGTTAATAGTTCTGCTTTGAGTGACAAGCAGTTTTTAAAAAGTATCCCCCAGATAAAAACAAACAAACAAAATAACCCCAAACAAACAAATTTAAAAAAACCAAACTAAAACACCCCTCCAAAAAAAACCAAAACCCCACATACTTCCATAATATGCATCTAAGTTATCTGTGAAGAAGCTTCCTTTCCTCCTCAAATATGCTGCAATAGTCAGAGATAGCTTCTTTCTTTCACATTGCATAACCAAGGACTATTGATTTGCCCATTTGTAAACATAATACAAAGTAACTTAGTCTGTTTTGTTTTGCAAGTTCTCCTTCCACCTTGTGAGTTTTTTTTAAAAAAGCAATGAGCAAAAGTGAACAACTGAGGCTGGATGGGACCGCTAAGAGCTGATCAAATTTTTAAATCATTTAGTAGTTTATCTAAGTTGACTACCTCACAAACTCACCTACTATGCAAAAACTTCTGTTGCCCCTTCATGTCCTTCAATATGTAGTCAACACCAGCAAAGCTTTGGTTTCCTTGATTACTGCCCTGCACACTCCACCTCCAGGAAACCCATCCCTGCCTTCATCTGCTTTATACATTTGAGCTCTGCCCAAGTTCCTGTGCTTGGAGAAGACTCTATTGAGTATTAACAGGCTCTCCTGGGCCACTTTGAATTCCAAAGCAGCCCTTCATGACATCCTGGCAAGCAAATCCTTGGCTGAGGGAAAAAAAAAATTGTGCTTCTGAAGTCCATGGTTGCAATTCTGCTGTTTATCTTACTCAGTCCTCTCAGAAACCTAAACCTCACCATCCCAGAGTAGTCCCAGGCTTCACATCTCTGATCACGTCTTCCCTCTTTGCAAGAGGTCCAGCACAGCATCTCCTCTAGTTAACCCAACCATTTGTGTCAAGAAATCATTCTGCACACATTCAAGAAGACTCCTCAATTGTTTTCACTCTGCCCCACATGTGTAGCAGAGTCTGGAATGATGACATTCCATCCAGTTTTATAGAGCTGCCTTTATCTGCCTCTTATTTATCATCAGGTCTGTGGCATTCACCAGCACACGGCCCAGTGGCACAAGTCACAGACTTCCCTGGGCTGAAGTTCTCTATTCTCCACTTACCCAAGCATGGTCTCTTGCAAAGCTGTTGGCTCTGCAGCTCCTCTGCAAAGAGTCCATCAGTCTGTTTGTCCTTTCTGACCCTGCAAGTCAGCTCATCTCCTACACAGGCAACTCAGTGCCTGGACCAAAGCACAACTCACACTTAGAAGGGCCCCCAGCTCCAAGTTTCAGTTTCAGGAAGAAGTACGAAGCATTTGCCAGAGTCCAAGACATGAAAGACCACAGCTCTGCTCCTTCCACATACTTTTAAATACCAACTTATGACTGCTGGAGAGATTTATGATTAACACATGTTCAGTTACTCAAAGACATTTTTCTCCTACTCTTACAATATGGCACAACAAGGAATTAATGAGGGCATGGGACAACTTTTGTAGGGAGTACCCTGAGAAACCAGACCCCAATGTTTAACTAATATTACTTTCAAAACATACAGTGTTGATACCATCCAAGAACAGGCAAATACCTATTAAAAAAGTTTTAAGAACTAAATTGCACTATACAAACAAATGCTAAGCTTCTCTTGCTCCTTGCTGAATGCACAGAATACCAGGTTGATGCAGGACCCCCACTCAAGGTCTGGTTACAACTCAGAAGAGCTCTCTTGTATTCAACAAACTGGCATCTTCACCATACATGTGCCTGCCCCCTTCTAAGTATATATGTTGAGAAACAGGACCAGAGCTACCCACAGATTTTTATATAACCATATTTGAGAAAAAAAAAAGACAAAACCAAAAGCCAAGTCAATACCAAAGCATACATGTTTTCATTAACTAGCCACTAGGCATTCACATGAAAAAACTTAATAGAAGCCTTTTAACATTCTTGAGGGTCTCTTCCATTCAGCATGATGGCAGTGTTAGAAAGGAGTAGTCCAAGTAACAAGCATTCAGTTTCACACATCTGGAAAAGTAATACTCTGTGTGGGACCACATGACAAAAGACACTCAACAGGAGAAATTGAAAACTGGCTTTTTGTTGTTGTTCTCAGGAGACAGCCACTGCCCAGGTAAATGAAGAAATAACCTTTTAATATCTGTACTAAAGGTGGATCACCTGATTCTTGAGAAAGTGTCTGTAATATGCTTAGGTAAGAATCTGTCAAAAAGTGCCAATTAACAAGAGCTGGAAGATCACCTGGACACACACATTTGATGTAATAAACCAACTGCCATTCATTGCATTGATGGCTGTATGCAAGAGCTATGGGACACCCAAATATAATTTAAGATTACAAAGAAATTGCACAGGCAAAGAGATACAAAATGAATTTATGATATTTTAACCCATTTTCTAGGACAGGCATTAGTCTAGGCTAAGATTCCTGTATTATTGCAATAAAGGGGTCTTTGAAAATGAAAAAGGAAGAGCATATCACAACTTTAGTCAGGCAGCTCAGATCACTCATGGAAGAAAAGATGTAAAGAACTGTGCTCCCCCTGCTTTTTTTCCCTACTCTCTCCTTCCAAAGCACTGTGACTCACTGTCCCAAACAGGTACCATCAGTGCCACTCAATCTATAGCTGCTTCTCAGATTCATCCCTATTGCTTCAGGAAGCTACAAATGGAATAAAACTTAGGAGAACAAAATCTTACGAGACCAATCTTGGGGATATGCTTCCTGTCCAGTGATGTTCCTTCACTACAAAAAGCACACAAGGGAGATGACAGGCTGTCACAAGTTTGCCAACAGCTAAGCCCACACTAAAAACAACTTCACTTTCAGAACTGTCAGCACCCTACTTTACAAGGCCAGTAACAGTACAGGTCAACAGGTGAGCTGACATTTAACACCAGCTACAAAGGGACTGTGAGAACTCTGCAGTGCTATATATCCAATTAAAGTCCAGGAATGAAACTTGGAGCATTGCCTGATTAGCACAGCAAGATGGAGGTAGAAACCAAGAGGTACTGTATCTAAACAGAATACATTTCTATAAATCCCAGTCATCACTCAATACAGCTATTACTTTGCACCAACTATTCAAACACTGAGTACCATTCTTCCTCTATAATAAGCAAGATACACGAAGGATTTGCAGGGGTGGTTGGTTTCAAACAACTATCAAAGAAAGGATACTTGTTGCTCCCTACAGACAATTCAGCAGCAATAAGTAAGAGGAGTTCTCAGACTTACCCTTTTTATAGTGCTGTTGTTGAAAGTCCACAAGCGACAGATGCTTTTTGTGAACAGGAAAAAGAATACAACCTAAAACCACAACACCTGTAAAAGTTGCATCTCCACTTCCCATCTCCCATCTTGAGTTTTTCAATCTTTCAGGCACTACATAAACAATTTAATTCCTTGTTTAACACTCCTCCCTAGAATAGCACCAGGATCCCATCTATGGAATCACAGACTCCACAATACCCTGGCAGCACTTTGTTGAGCTATACAGCTGACAATCAAGGAAAGTATCTGGTTTTAAATACAACACTTCTTACAAGGATCTTTAAAGATGGCTCTGCTTCCCAAGCCAGCTCTGCACATAGTGTGAACTTGTATCTTAGATATCTGTTTCCTTCCCTGCTCCCTTTTCCCCACAACCCCCACTGGCAGGAAGTGTGATGGGACTAACTCAAGACAGCATATCTACCCTGCCTCTCAAAAGGTTAATCAGGTGTTCATTCTCCTTGTCCCCAACCACGTGTCCTGATGCCATCAGCTCCAGCATTCATTAACCTATGCAAAGAGTCACACCAGTTTGCTGATCCATATTTCTTTTCTTTTCCCCACTGTTCTTGTACAGATAAGCAGCTTGGATCCAGTTAACGAAAGGCTGCACAACAGCAGTCTCACCACAGATACGAAGGAAGAAGGGGAGAGAACAGCACAGTCTTATATCAGTTTTACAACTAATTTTCTAAGTACTCTGAACATTATTCACATAAAACCTGCCTTAGGTTCCTGTCTAGATTTCATCCTAATAATAAAAAGAAATTCAGCCCAGGGCCTGCTCACCGGTATTTATGCCCACACAGATAAGAAATAATAGTATCAAATAGTATTGTTCATTAATAGTGCCTGAAAACAGATCATCCTTGAATAACCACAACCACAGCTGATAACAAATAGCACAATTGGGACAATATGAACCACAGGAGCAATGAATCTGCACAATGAAATAGTTGCTGCTGAGAACATGGGTGAGGGATAAAGTTAGGAAGAGGACAGGACACTCTCAAAGCCACAAAGGAGTCCAAGAGACCTTCTCTTCTGTCTCCAAGGGGCTGAGGCAGCATGAAATCATGCTTCTGCAGTCCCTCTCTTACAGAGGAAGATGGTAAAACGATCTTTTTTTGGTCATACAGAGTGTTTAATTACATTAAAATTACTACATACAGCACTTTCCACCACCTCTGAAAAGGTCTAGAGATCAGCACAAGCAAAACAGACTACAAGAGATGTACACCTACCTGGTTTCTTGGGGGAAACCCACTGTAGTAGCAACTTTGAGCCAGAATCATGGCAGCAGGAGCCATCGATCCAGAACTGCCAATGATGGTATTTCAAGCAGTGTTCTCAGCACATACTTGTGGCTTTAAGGGAAGGAGCTGCCTGCTCTGCCCTTGCTGCCCAAGAGAGGCAAATCTTCAGAATAAGTCTAATGACTTCAGCCCTGCTCAGCCTGAAGCTTAGACTTGATCACTGCAGTGCCTGTACATCTCTCCAAACCCCATTGCTCTGGGAACAGCATCAGAGCCCTGCAGAGTAAGGCAACAAAAGGCACTTGAGCTCATGGCTGACCTACCCCTAGCTCAATTTGCTTCTATACATGGCTACAGCATCTGTCACATGTTCCACTGAAATATTTTAGCACTAAAAAAATCAGAAAAAAGTGTTAATTATTGAGGTGTCTGGTGTGTTCAGAGCACAGAAACAACCCAGCACAACATCAGAAAAGTGCTAGAGCAAGAAAGGGCCCAGGAGGGCAGTCCCATGCAAGCAGATAGATTTACTTCAGTACACATTAGTATTTAAGTTCAAATCAGGACTGCTTTTTTTTTAAATTAAATCACTCAGCCATTCCCACTTAAAACACATCTGTCTCCAACACACAGCTGTCTCAAAGCACAAGAACCAGATACCTTCTGGGCAAAACTCAACCAAAAGATGCAGTGCAGCAAGCACATCAAACCACCACTAGCACACACCAAGCCCACAGCACCAGGCCAGAACCAGTCAAACAGACACTAAAACACACAAAGAAAGAACATCATGTTTCCAGCACAAACCATTTCACCCTACAGACAAAATCCTCTTACTCCACTCTACCTACTGATGCAGACACTCATCAGCACCCACAGAACTTCCACTCTCCACAGCACTGAGGACCTGCACCTTTAAGTTGCAAGTAACTTTGCTGACCAGGCTTCCACATTTTCCTCTCCCATGGGTAATTCAGTACTTCTGACAACAGCCACCTTCCCTCGATGAGCTTTGTGACAGAAAACTATTTCCAATCCATGCATTGATCCTTCAAAGAAATCAGCTTGGTATTTAAATAACCATCTCTGCAAAGGTCAAAAGATCTGGTATCAATTCCCTCTTTCCAACGCATACTTCCCACGTCCAAGGAAGTGTCCCCAAAAGTGCTGCAGCATGATGCTTAAAGCATTCTATTCTACATCCTTCCTCTCCTACTCAATGGTACAGTTTCAACAAGAATCCAACAAAAGTGACATTTCAGCTTAAACATCAAATGATGCAACAGGAGTCTGACTCATTCCAAAGGTCATATATGCATTTCACATGATCTTATCACTGATTAAAACACACTAAAAGGCTGAAACTAGAATTCTCTGATGAGTCCCCCAACTTTTAAAATTGCAGATCAAGCTTGCATTGTTCCTTATAGCCAATGAAAAATTAATTACTTCCTCCAGCACCCCATTCTGTTTCAAAGCAATGATAAACTTTTAAAAAGAAAGATTACTTGGCAGGCAAGATACAATTCTGAACAAAAGCACACTCCTTCCACAGAGGTCTTTCCCTTCACAGGATCACCACCACCTGCATTTCTCCTGCTTTATAAAATTGTTCAGTAGTTCCCTCAATAAAGCACAGGGACAGCATAGTAACATCACCTCCATCACCTCTTGTGAAGAAATGAGCAACATGCTGTCTTGCTTTTGAAACAAAAAGCAAATACATTGAAGGAAGAGCAGAACAGCAACTGCAAATTTGACCCTAATGCTTCCTTGGCATGATGTGGCCCCTTCCTGTCCTGTACAACTTGCAAACACCACTGTTCATGAAGAGTGAATTTCTCCAGACAGTAAGTGCAGGCAGAGTCCACTCTATACACTTTAGACAACAACCCAGGAACTGCACATTTCAAAAAGGCATTAAAACATTAGTTTCCTTTTCATATACTTACTCAAACAGATCTCTCCAAGCTTTCTGAGTACAAATCCCTGAAATGCCATTGGGAGACAATGAGTTGTCAAAATGACTGAATTTCTAATTTTGTACCAGATGATGGAAGAAAACCTCACACATTTTAAAAGACAAACAGCAAAAAAAAGGTAAATGAGAGCTTGGGCACATGTTAAAACCTCTTTAACTTAGTTACAAGTAAATAAAACTCCTCAGTTTTTGAGAAACTTCTAGTTTTCCAGCCAATTAATTATTTCCATTAAAACTTAAATGCCAAATTCCCCTCCAATATTTATTTTTGCCACCTAGATTTCATGAGAACAAAAGAACCTAACAGCATCCCATGAAACTATAGAGAAGTCTTCAGCAAAACTCGAGGTTATTATTGTTCCAGGAAAAAGCTCATCTTATTCACCAAAATTCATTCAGCTCAATACAGACTTGGTACAGAAACTTCCAACCCTCATCAGCTTTGCAGTTTCCCTAAACCAGATTTCCCCCCAACCTCCTTCTGTAATGCTGCTTCAGATTCCAAGTTTAAAAAAAGAAATAAAGTTAGGAAAGGAATATAGATCTTCCATTTCTATTTAATTTATTTTTTTCAATTTTCTGTCACTCAAAAGACTATAGCTTCTGGTGTACAGCTCAATTCTGTGCAATTACTTTTACATCAATAAAAGCATTTGCATTTGTTTTTGTTTGATATTATGTAGCAGAACAAGATTTAGAACAGTAATTTAATACAATAACACCTGAAGCCTTAAGTGACTGATAGGAAAAACCTTGTATGAAAGACATATAACTAACTGACCACTACTCTGTTAAGTTTTAGTAGTTTACCTTACTTTCCCATGGGATTTTTTCAGTCATTTATAGTTCATTGCTCCATATGGCTATAGAATCCCTGCTGTGTTAAAAAATGCCAAGTAAAATTATATCTCATTCACTGCTTTATGCTATACCTTCTTTTGTCCAGATCCAATTAGTGAAAGCTTGTTCTTCATTTATCATACTTTTAGCTGATTACATTAGGCATTACAATAGTTCTCTAGCTTTCCTTGACAATGTTTGCACCATCAGTGTTACATTTATGGTTGAGGAGGTTCTTTCATCTTAACTCTCTATTCCAATCAGTTCAGGGGGAAAAGTACATATGATTACTCTTGTTCAGCCAAAACTTCTTTGCTTGTTTTCTCATATCAAAAATAATTCCACCAGATGCTTTAAGTTAAAAAAAAATTTCTGAATTGTATTGGTCCTTTCCCACTTTACCTAACCAAGAGTAAAGAATTAGTGGTTTGAATGTTGAACACTGAAGTTAAAAAAACAACAAAACTCATCATTTTAAACAGTATACAACCTTTTTCTTCTGCTTTTCCCAAAAGAACAGATGTAATGTAAGAGTATTGGCCACTACTTTCAAGAACCTGAAAGAACCTGTTGTGACCTGTTTTTTTCAAAATATTCAGTACTGCATGAGCAACTGTAATGCTCTATGAAGGTCTCAGCAGTCATTTTGTCAGGCTGTTTTTCCCAACCACCACAATTATTTTTACTTCAGGACAGTTGTTAAAGCAGCAGCTTTTCTTCCACAGCACAAATAACTCCAGACAACTCTTTTTCCCCACTTCACACACCCTCCTACCTCCACAAAAGTAAATGCAATTCAATCCCATTTAATAGCATTTCCAGCTATCTGTAACTTTGCATTAATACAGAAGCATCCAAAAGTCTCTGAAGTCACCCATCTCTCCTTTTAAGTTTTGTTAATGTTCTCTTCCCTATCACTGTAACAATTTTAACCTACAAAAATCTTTCAGATCTTTGGTCTTTTTTTAAATTAATAGCACAAAACTATATATTTTGTTCTTGGTATTTTTCCTCTTCAGGTAAGCTTTATTTGGCTCTCAGCAGGTTGTTCCATTTTTGCCACATTCCCAGTTTATAACAGTCCTCTCTGCCACTTCCTCCTCCTAAGGGCAAAGTTTTAACTCCTTGAAATGAAAATTCCTTTGTGTTCTTACAGTCTAGTTACTAGTTTTACCTATTAATGATAAGTATGTCAAAATTAATATTGCTCTAACAGCATACTCAATACATTTGCCATGGTGCTCCACAGAAATTGTGAAGACCAAGAGGAAGTTGTCTCATGGAAAGTTTATATGTATTTCAGCTACCTCTATCACCTCTATTCAGCACTGTAAATCCCACAAGGATTTCAGATAATTTTTTAAATTTTAAAAAAAGCTGAATATTCAACCAAAAAAATCCAAAATAAAGCTCTCAGAGAAGATTACTCACTTCAAGTCTTACAGTACCTTTATTCAAAGACGATTATTTTAAGACTATGCAGACAATTCCTATCCAAACATCAGTGAAAACGCCTGCTTGAGTCACTTACACATATCACTAGAAAGGAATAAATTAGAAGCTATCACTGAAGAACCTGAATGGCTAATTACCTTGTGATACCTGTTTTCTTTCTCCCCTTACATATTTAGCAAGCATGCCAAAGGAACTTTGCTTCTGTTCAATTTCAGTTGTCTTTTCAGTATGACAAACCAAGAGAAGTGACAGACTGACTGGACTGCCCCCCTTTTACATTTATATTTGTAACAGTGAATTCATATCAAGAGTGTCAGGCTACCCCTTTTTCAATAAGCAGTTATACAGATGACAGGTAATGTAATAAGGGGCTCTTACCACATCTCAAAGGTTTCTCCAAGTTCTAAACAGAAAATTTATTTATTGCAATCAGTGCTATTTCTAAGCATGTTAATAAAAAAATTATTTTTGTAAGCCATTCCTACCTACTCTAGTCACTTAAAAACCAGGTCCAACTATTTTTTTGAAAACAAACAGCACTGGAATGGGCAACAACTTCAACTGCATGCCTTTACATTTCTTTCTGCCTTTGGTTCAATGACTATCATCATCAGGGTAGCTGCCTGTCATATTCATTGGTTTTGCAATACAAGTCGTGAAGGAGTGAGAGATTTCCTGGCAAGCACAAAATCAAAAGAATATCAACTCTTTTGCAGCATCCCATCACTAAACAAACAAGTTTTTGTCAGTTCCCTGAGGACAGAGGTTCCAAGATTAGGAGCTCCCAAGCAGGACTACAGAGCACTTCAGATTTTGCTATAACTGGTATCACCAAGAAGGATACTGTTGATAAAACCTGAACACAAATATGAACAACTCTGGTTGTTTACTTTATGGTAAGTAACAGAGTCAAAGAATTTGGCCTCTGGACTCATCTATCAAGGTCCAAACTGGCAATCACACACCACTGCAATGGGCCAGGTCATCCCCACAATGAATAACTGGAAGTATCCAAGCCATTAAGACAGACAATGTTAACTAAACTATTTCCCAGCACACAAGGTAGTGATTCAAGGATTTATAGTAGGCATAAACAACATGTATAATTAGACCAAAAAACTAGCTTAGACTTAATAACATTACCTTATTTTAGGCACACAGAAGTGTTTCAAGTACCCTTCCTCTCATTTTCCTTTAAATATTCAGAGTTTCTTCAATGCATCCAGCTAATGCTTAACCTTGGACAGATAGGTTTGGTCAGTCTTTAGGTAAGGATCCAAAGAGCTCAGCAAACACATCACCCTTACAGCATTTGTTAGAGCCTCATCTCTTGTCCATAAACTCCAGATGTCAGCATTCCATTTAAACACTTAATGTTATCTTTATGAACTGCCATGAGTAAATTAACGTATTTCTGAGATACCAGCTTGGATTTCCTTTCTCTTGTGAACTATTACAAATTAAAGACCCTATTTGTATTTTTAAAGCAAGACAGCACTGTAGATCAAAGCAGCATAGACATATTTTCAATTTCCTCTTTGCAATGCACTATTTGTACTCCCTTCCCTAAGGTCATAAGTTGTACTTTCCTGTGTCATTCTCACTCCCTCATTATGTTCTTCAATCTTGGGTTTTACCCACTGCTTTCAGATTTTTTTTCTAGTCTCCAGTTCATAGTGGAATCCACAGAATAAACAGATACACTGGAGAGACGACCAATTCATTTTCTCAAGTCTATTATGGACTGGTGAAAGAACAAGTTTTCCTTTTTTTAAACAGCTTTTTAAGTCTATTTTCAGGATGAATTCATGCCAGTAAACAAGACTATGCAGTGCTGCTAAACAGTGAATCCATTTATCCTAACAGCAGATACCATATACATAAGATGGAATTCAAGTACCAATCAGTATGTTTCACTTTTATAAGAGGAATCACAGATCGTACAGAGTAGTTTGCATTCATATTCACATAACCCTTGGCTTCCAGAAGAATTAGAATTTATCATTCTGTCTGACATCCACCCATTAAGAATTCATTTCACAGTCCAGTGAGCACCAAAAGCTACTACATTACCAGTTATGGCTACCAGTTGAAATCCAGACCAAATGTACTTTGCATTCACCTCAAAGAAGGAATTACTTGGCATAAAAATCCATCAGCAGATCATTTCAGAAAGTCCCGTTTCAGTCCCTTGCTCTATCTACAGCCTATTCATATGAACTGAGTTGGTCATGTAGTAACAGAACCACAAAGGGACTCAGATGAAAGCTGTGTCAAAGTCCAAAACTCCCAACGTTTCTCACCTTTCTCTTAACTCCCAAAACACCTAAGTTCTAACTACTTTCAGATCTCATCAACCATGTCTCAGTTTTTCCAAGGTTGAGAAACCCACAATCCATATTCACAAGTCCTGTCCATACAAAACACTTTTGCTTTCTGATAGCTTGCCTGAGTGACTTTTTATTAAAGCATAATACAGGGTTTTAACTCCCAGATTTCAACAAACTTTCTCAGGACATGGGAGTATCCCCAGTCATTTCTCCTGTAGCAGTTCTTGCAGGCAAGGAATAATACTGTGTTCTCTCTAGTCAACAAGGATATGCAAATACTACACACACAAGAAATTATCCTTCTTTTGTTGCCATGAATGACTTCAAATATTTCTAAACTAATGAAGAGACTACAAAACCTGAAAATGGACAAGACAGGTACCTTACTTGACTAGAAAGCCATTTTACCACCTTCCTGCCATGCTGCTGAATATTCACAGCACCTCAATAGCTTCATCAAATGGAACAGCTCCATTAGGCCTGTTTAGCACACCTGGGAGGAGAGAACATTTTTCTGCAAAGTGGGAAGCAGTGGAATGGATCTACCAGGCACAGAAAAAATTGATACTAAGCTCTATATCATCTTCTAGGATCCACTTTTCATTGCTTTTGTGTGTATATTAGCAAAATAAAATTTAGGTTTCATTGCCACTTTCACACTTAGTGCACACATCTACCTATATGCACACATATCTAGCTTAACCCACACAAAGAGAAAGGGAAGTAACATTTACACAAGCAAAACACAGAAGAGTTCACAGAAAAAACATGCAAAATACTTGTCCAACCCTTCCCCTATCCTGGTCTCTCCATTCCCTTCAAGCACATGGAAAAAAAAGGACACACACAAAGATACTTCAGAATTACCAACATGCCTACCACAATAATCAACAAGCCTGCACAACATCTGCAAGTTCTGCTGAATTACTAAAACCCCATCTCCCACTTGAATTCAAGCAGTACTTACAGCATTGGCGTCAACATCACTGTGGATGGCAACCGTTTTAATTCCCATCTTCTTACATGTTTTGATGACCTACCAGATAAGAAGTAACAATTACCAATATTTAAGATACTAATAGTTTTAGAATGAAATATAAAATAATTAAAAGTTTACATACTTACTCGGCATGCAATCTCTCCTCTGTTGGCAATTAGGAGTTTTTCAAAAGTCTAAAGGGAAAAGAAAAATAAAAATCTCAAGAGATGAACAGAATACAAGTTTTTCCCCATCCAGAAACACGCATTCTTTTCTCTTCCACTTCCACTAAAACCATGGTTTATCCATGAGCTTGTAATCCTGACATCACCTACTTTTTAAAGAGTTGTGCTGATTTAAGAGATGATATAACACAGTATGCTATACTAGATCTACCTAGCAGATAGACAGGTTCAGAAGAAAAAGGTTTTGACCATTCACACCAGCATTCCTTGGATCTCCTTGCCAACTAGAACCCTATAGCAGTTTTAGAAGTCAGGCAAGTCCAGGGAAGAGGTGCAGGTAGTATCTGCCTGGAAGCAGCACAGGGACATACTGGCAGTATACAGGCACAATGCTGGCAGGTACAGTGGTCACTGCCCCTAACCGGTAGAGATGACCTGGAACACAACACTTATCTGCTATGGGAGACCTTTAAAAGCCATTCCAATTAGAAGGAAGAGAGGCTCCACCATGCCTAGGTCATGGAGGGTAAAAGACCAACAGTCTGACCCTCTATAGGCACAGCCCCTGAGTCGTACCAGCCTTGCCCCTCCTCCTATCTGAGCCTCACCTGAGCACCCTGGCAAAGTCCTGCACGGCCATCATGACACTGTTACATACTCAGTACTAAGTAACAGCCACAATGCAACAGAATAGCAAATCTAACTTATTACCTCCCTGAAATTCACTGTCACCTTTCTCACCGGAATGCATTTAATGCTGCAAATACTCCTACATCATGCCTGAAAGAAGGGGGTTACAAGCTGTCAGAAGTCAATAAGCCTTACACTTTTCCCATTAAGAAAAGAGTGGCAGAGGAGCACAGTTGCTGAGCATAAAGCTCTCATTGCTGGGAGTGAGGTTGTTGCTGTCACGGGCCTTGCTACCAAACACAGAGGTGCAGGTTGGAACTGCAGCTGCTCAGTGGCAAACACAGGCTGCCACCGAAAGGGACACTCCTGCCTGACACACCTACCCCACTGCTTTCCACGCACCACACCACAGGGATGCAGCTCCAGGACATGTCACCAGTCCAACACAGTAATCAAACAGCCCTGCTCCACCTCCCATGCTCCAAATAAAAAACCCAGGACAGGGAACCAGCAGCACTCTCCCCTCCAGGGGCAGCCTGCAGTCACACCACATAAGGTTTATCAAACTATACCCTAAGACATTCAACAGCTATTCTCCCTCCCCTACACTAAACAGCTGTTTTCATATGGACTGAGGGGACAGAAAGTATTGTCACTGCAACAAACAAAACGTTTATTAGTCACGCAGTCAATAATTAATTTGGGATGGGGAAGACAGGTACCCAAGGAGAGGAAGGAACACTGCAAAACCCCAACAGGAACTGCTATTGACAGACAAACACATTCGTTGCTCTGCACTCCAGACAAACTCAAGGTGCCCTTGAGCAAATTTACTTTTTCAAAGTCAGGGCTGAGCTGACATCACACGACCAGTTTAAAAATACTACCACGTGATAACACCATACAGAAATTAAGTTATAAGAAACCCCTCCAGGTAAGAGCTGCAGCAAGCTTATACAGTAAATTCAGCCAGGTCTGCTGAAAAGCACTGCCTAGCATGCAAGCACACCCAAGTCAAAAGATGGATCTTAAACATCCTTAAGCAAGCTCAATTATCAGAGGTACAAATACTTTAACACCACCACAGGAGCTGGCAATTTTTTGGAGAGCTTTTTTTAGTGGGGGATCTGGTCTAAAAAAGGTTACCAATATAGTCATACAAACTGTTGCTGAATCTAAATTTCATCATTCTGGGTACCTAAAGATTTTTAGGCATACAGACTTGAGGGGGAATTCAAAAAATATTCCCAAATACTTGGCATTGAAAAGGTTCATGACTCAAATACTCCATCAGTTCAACCCTTAGTATAAAAGTTGTCTTGCACTGTGACCATAGTTGATTAATAAAACAAGACTTTCCGTATCAAGATAAGAATATTTGACATTCATTTTAATTTTCCAATTCTGCAAAAAGAGACACAGAGAGTAGACTCAAGTCCAGCACAATAAAAAAAATTAAAATCACATACTGCTTTGAAGTAACATTTTTTAATGTCATTTCCACTAATTAGGCTGAAAAGGTGTCACATGCAAGTCTTGTCATTACAAATACAGTAGAAGGGGCAGTAAATGAAAAAAGCAGAAAAGAGCTTAAACTATGTGTAGTAGCCACTGGTTGAAATGACTCAGCTCTTAGCTGAGAGAAACCAAATACCCAACTATATTGCCTAAACATAACTATGCATTTCAAAATGCAAGACGACCTTAAACAAGAATCTTAAGAAAATAAAAATCTTCTGAAAAAATCTGTAAAGTCATAGTTCTAGGTCCACACTTTTTTCCCCTGTTTCCTCATACTGTTTCACTTCTTGTTAATGGCTTCTATACTGGTATATAAGGGCAAGCTTATCAGTCCTAAATTGTTGGCATCCTTGCCCTTGAATATCAGTGTACCTTCAGTCACATTCTTTTTCCAAGGGTGTTACTTCAGAGGCCACGCCAAGACCATCTTCTACAAGGAAAGCTTTTCTTGGCTCACAGCTGTAAACTGAGATTGCTACTGCACAAGCCCCAAGATAAGGATTTGCTATTCTCTGCAGGCCTTAAAGGCCCATCTTTATCCAAGCTCTAAAGTTCTCATCCCCACGTCCAATTACCTAACAATCATGCTGCCACTATTACATACTTTCATCTCAACAAAAAGCTTTTGACTAGTCTAGCTCCCAGATGATTTAACAGGCCCATTACCACTCACAACATGAAAAACATTAACAGTTGTTTCATAATTATAACATGTTTTCAGTCCAGTATGTAACTTTCCCAAGTTCACAACCACTTCTTCAGCCTTTTGGTATACACTCAAAGCACTACCCAATCTTGACAGGTATCCTGGAAAAGCAAGTCCCTTTTTGGTTCAGAAAGAAAAACATGCTATTAAACCAGCAACCAAGAGAACTACCCTTGTTAGTAGCAGCACAAGGAAGAGGGCAGCTTAAAACCCCAAATATCAGCAGTACAGTAAGATGTCAGAGAAAACATGCACCATACTACTTACCTTTTCATTTGGATCATACACAGATGAATACAGCTTATGTGAAGTTACAAGGCACCATCTTGAACACAGTGTTTCCCACTACAGAAGAAACAGGGAGTTAAGCCTTTTACTCCTGTTACAGTATGCCATTAAATTACAAACATTTCACACACTGACATTGTGAGGAAACTTCCACAGCCTTTCATTCCCTCAGCAAGTGGATTAAAGCTCACAGAGAGCTGCCCTCCCACAAGCAAACACCAGCAAACAGTAACCAGAAACAATTCGAAGGTCCTAGATACAAGGTCACTAGCTTAGCTATAAATTTCTGTAACAAACTCCCTACTATACCATCTTCTTTCCTTTTTGTTCCAAGAAATACCTACCAAGAAACTCTCAAAAGAGCATGCATGCACATGTCTGTTCACAGTGGTGACGGGGAGAGGCCTTCACTGCTAGGGAACTGTTGGGAATACAGCAGGTACCAGACTGGGCCAGTAAAGAGAGGAAAAATAGAACAGACTTCAGATGCTAACTCAGCTCCCAGTCCTCTGACAAAGATCTGAGGAAAGGAGATCTTTTTCTCCAAGACTTCTGCTCTGAACCAACTTCCACAAAGACAGCTCCTATAGTTTAACATTTTACATGACATAGGAAAAAGCACTATACACACGGTTTCAAAGAAAACACAATAGATAATACAATAGATTTGCAAGTGAATAAAAAAGGAGAGTCAGTTATTTCTTAAGCAAGTCATTTAACAACATAATGGCAGTTACAGTTAGCCATAAACAAAAATAATCACACAGATAAAATGATACCACACCAAAGACGCATCAATACAGACAGCTCTGGCAAAGCCACACTTGATCGCCCACTTGGAACCAAAAAGACTGTAAAAAGCCTTAATAATAAATATTGTCTAGTAGGAAACATGAAACAGCAGTGGCCAGCAACTGCCAGAACATAATCTCAATTCTGTCTAAAAGAACTGTTTTCAAAACTTGCAGAAATCTGAGCAAGCAGCAGAAAGTACAGGCTCTCCTGTGAAAAATATGAATATGAACTACATTAGAAAGATCCAAAAATAAGGAAGCATATGTTCACATAAAGAGGTTAACTAGAGAATTCAGTTGCACCTTCCACAAGAGTAGTGAACTTCAGGTAATTGAAACATCGATAAAATTTTAAGTTTTCTGTAAGCTCATATTGATTTTGAAGTACCAGTGTCTGTCAATAACCAGAATGAGAACACTCCCCATACAGCCCTCTACCCTGATAAAGTTTAAAAATGCCTCTCATGTTGCATCATAGAAAGCAAGAACCAGCCCAGGACTGAGAAGGCCATTACATTTGTAATGCAGCTGATATTCTAATGTTATAAAGGAAAAACAATGTATTTCAATACAAGTACTGTAAGACAAACCTAAAGGAAGCCTTCGAGCAATATCATCCCCCACCAACTCCGAGCAAGCCTCATGAGCAGAAAGCTGCTATAGTTTCAGATGGCAGTCACTAGTGGCAGACATAGGATACACTGTTCCCAGCTAATCCAGCTATGCTTAATTCTTCTGGAACAGTTCACATGCATAGTTACTCTAAAACTAAAAAAAGTCAGTGGAAAGCAACTGTTCCACCCTGCTTCACATGCTGACTTTTCACATGCAGGGGTTTTTTTTGTTTGTTTTGGTGGGGGCTTTTACTGCTTTTATTTTTTTCACTTCACTCCCCAAAAATAAACTCCAAACCAACCTGAAATGCAAATCATTTGATACACAAGAATCAAAGCCACTAGAGCTTTGGGGGTTTTTTTTGCAGGGGTATATTATTCTGCATCTGAGGATGTGACAGTACAAGCTGTTTCAGGCATTAAAGGGATGCAGTTAAGGCCAGAATTCTGCATGCTGCAATCACACCTATCTGCTGGTCATTATCACAAGTTTACAGCACCACTGTTACACCTGCAGTGACTGTAGTGTGATCTAGATATTGTCAGAGGGAAGAGGAAGCATAGCTAGAAAAAGCAGCAGAGTACACTCTCCTGCTCCAGAATACACACGGTTAAGCAGGCTGAGTCCCTCTCCTCTGAAACACTACTGACAGAAGTGCTTGAGGGACCACAAATAGTCTAAAGAAGGTCATACAGGACACACACAAAAACTCTCCACCAAGTTAATATTATTCATTGGAGAAAGTACTTTGTTAAGGGTCAGTGGGACTGGATCTAAATACTTGCAGCTAGCAGGGGGAAGGGGACGACCAGGCAAGGAAGGAAAAGCTTCTGAACTTCTTGTAAATACCTTTTATACAAAACTGGTTTTGAATGCCTATGAGAAGCTAGAAGAGCTATGCACAGGAGACTGGAAGGAATGGCTATGATGGGAAAAATTAGTTAGCATCAAGCTGTAGAATCTTAACCATCCTAAAAAAAAAAAAAAAAGAGCCCTATGGAAACATTTTATGCAGAAAGACTTACCAAGCAATTAAAAAAACTGGAAAAACTTTAAACCACATTCAGCACCGGTTTTACACTACAGAATTGGACAGATTTCACATAAAAATCCTGTAATGGCTTAACCTAATTATGTACCTATGTTTAAAAACTTAACTGCCTCCTCTCACACACACAAGCAAATCACTTGGAAAGCCAGGTTCAGCCCTGAATTGAATACTTGTGGGTTAATTTCCTAAAACAAATCAAGCATATTGCTCAACTCAGATGTGAAATTCCCACTCTAATTCACAGCTTTGAAAAGAAAGGGGTCCATATGTATTTGTACAAATACACACCAAGGTTTAAGCATTTGCTTAACCTAGTATCCACTTCAAGAAAACCTCTTTAGAGGTCTGCTGCTAGGCACTATGAGGAATTGAGTAATTACTTAAAAATAAACAAGCACTTTGTAAATAATGCACATCTAAGGCCACACAGGAACACTGCTAAATCACCATCTCCAAACCTACAGCTAGGCAAATGCCATCACCTCCCCCTGGGCTCTCAAGCTCCTGCCATAGGTAGGTTCATTAAGAGCTACACCAAACCCCCAAAGACCTCTCCAACCAACAACTCAGAAAAAAAATCTAACTCTGAAACCACGTCCTTAATTGGCTGCCTCCCCAAAATGACACGTCCTAAGTATTACACCTTACTCAGACATCACCTCAGAACACAGCCCAGAAAGCTTAGCTTGACCTAGTCACTTTTTTGTACCTTGCAAAACTAGGAGGGCAGCAGAGTCATCTGGTATAAGTCATTTTTGTCATGTTTTGTTACCTCCATTTGATACAGCTTTTGACTCTTGAAAGCCCAAGAATGCAGGCTATTTATTTAGCAGAACTCAACTCTGGACTCCTGCATTTAGCTAGGAGTTTCCCACCTCTGGTGAATCTTTGAAAAACACAGTGTCAGTAGAGTATTTTGGAAAAGCATTCTTCTTTATCTATTAGCACAATAGCCAAACTAAGCTCAAACCTAAATAGCTGTAACAGTTATTGAATAATTTGAGATCAAAAAATCAAACTACACAGTAATTTGTAGAACAGTATGCACACTGCCACTCTGAGACCTCACAGAGAACCTGCCTCCCCTCAGGGACCCAGCCCTGGGAAACCTCTTTAGGTGGTTTAAGGACACAGTATACAACAGCAAAATAAAAAATTAACTTGTTACTTAGATATGGTTTACCTGTATATTTTTAAAGGTTTACATGCTCTGTAGGAGGAAGGAAATTTCCCTGCCATACTGGTCAGCTTGTAAATAACTCATTGATACTGAGCTTTACAGGTACAAAAAAGTCTCAGTGTTGAAACAGAGACTCAGAGTTCCAGATTTCAGGCAGGAAAAGCATCATGTATCAATATTTGCAGTGAGAAGTCTAGTATGGGAAGGAATGTGTATTTTAGCATTACTAGAAAACACAGTAAGCAATACCCAATAGCAACAGCCAGACTAACATATTTCTTTCCACTAGGCAAATTCTACCTCTCCTAAGATTTTTGCCCCTACACTTCCAGAGATGCAGGTCTAAGAGACCACGAGAATAACCCCTTTATCTTTGTGGTGTATCTACTACTAGTTATCAGTATTCCTGAGTAGCTATAAACATTAATAAAATTATTATTTTTTCCATATTTTGATTACACAGCATTCCCAAATCTTTATTTCAACTCATTTGACTCATCATAATTCCCTGTCTATGGAACTGATGGATAAAGCACATAGGAAGCAGACACCTTCAGGTGACTACAAGACTTTCAGTCTACAAGGATGACAATGTAGCTTCCTAACACAATATTATACAAATCTCATAAACAGGAAAGCAAACACAACGCTTGTGTGTTTCTTTTCTCTAAGGAAGCACTTTCCCTTCTTTTGTACACTCAGAGCACTGAACAGTCAAGCCCTTGTAACCATAAGCAGATCCTCCTGAAGCCAAGTGCAAACACAGATGGAGCACAAGGTTCTGGAAGTTACACTGCACTTAACAGTTCTTTCCCTCTGACCACACTGAGAAACACTCGTGATTCTAAGAACAGAAAATCTTTCATATTTGCCAATACAACACACAAATGACAAACAAGGAAATAACTCAGCCACTCATCCATCCAAGGATATTTTTTTAAGCTTAATCATTCCTATATCCAGGTAGCTTCTCCTCCGTGCCAGTCCCTAAAGCTTGTATAGTCACATAGTGAACCAGACATGGGAACATAACCAGCTGAGAAGCTGCTCACAAGGAGTGGGAAAAATGTGTTCTCAGCCAGATTTCAGTCCAGCTTATCCAAGATATTCATGCAGCAGTGCTGGCACAAGCTGGAGGGAGACAGGAGCTCAAAAGGAGCAGCCTGTAATCAAGACCCAGCAGCTGCAGAAAGTTGGAACAGTTTCTAATGGCAGCAGCCTTAGAGGTCCAGTAAGGCTGGCTGGCACTTGTGAAATAGACCACAGTATTGGAACAATCAGTGCAAGTTTGGGACAGACAAAATAAATTAAAACACAAGTGTTTCAGAACAAGAGTGACTTTTTTACTCAATGTAGACTTTAACAAATGCTCAATTTCATAGCTACTTTTTGCCCCCAGTACATGGCACAGCACACTTTCCCTACAAATTCCAAAAGGCTGCTCCTGGAACCAGAAACCTCTACCTGCATTATGCTTTAAGAGTGCTTGTCAGTACTAAAACTCTGTAGTTTACTTACTAGAAACAATCACTGAACTCAAGAAGTCTATGGCTACATTCATCTCTCCAGACTGGCAATCATTGGAACTCCCTTCCCTAATGGCAAATGATACCCAGCCTTGCTATCCCATCAGCCTGATACTTCTGTGCTCTTGAACAAGGGTGAAAATATTCCCCTGGAATAACAGCATGCTAAAAATAACAGCAGAGAGCAAGGAGCTCCCACTGCACCAATAACTCCCATGACTTAAAAATGTTGGGTGCACAGACGGCAGAGAAACTTGCCATGTATTTAGTTCAATGATTAGAAAACTGATCTACACTGGTAAAATCTGTATCAGCAGTTTACTCTCTTAAAGTCAAGATTTATCACTTTGCTCTACATTATTTTAAACAGTCCAACAGCTCTCTCAAAAGAGTTTCACAACTGAAATATCCAAAGGCATGCCTTGCCCAGATCCAGAAGTGCAAAGCACTCAAAATGAAATTCTGGTTATATTGTAAGTAGAACCAGTTCTGCATAAAACCTACACAGAAGTGACACGCACTAAATTAGAAACATAGCAAAGTCAAATCCCCATTCAGTGTTTTTGCACTTTTCTCAGTTCCTTTATTGACTCCCACATGAAAGCAACAAAAGTTCAGGACACCTCAGTAGCTACTAGCCCTTGCAAAAATCGTAGGAGTTCCAAGCACACTAAAGTTTGAGGACATAAATTTTATTATTTCTGTATGTTAGCAAAACATAAAAGAATCCATGAAAGCAGTTTCCATGCAAATGTGTTTTACTCAAGGTTTCCCAATATACTGTTGTCTTGACAGTGACTTTCATACATATTAAGGGCTAGAAACCACTTCAGTTACATAAGTCATGAGTGCTATTAAGTAGTTATAAAAACACTTTGTAAAACAAAGGTGTTGCTAACGTAACATTTCCATACTGCTTGCACTGGTGCAGTCAGACAACACCCTTGAGATGCCAGAAAGAAGGAGACAAAGTAGGCCTTTTACATGTTCCAAAGGACTGACATCAAAGTCCTAGAACTATTTAGTAGGAAGAGCAGAAGCCTTCTATATCTATATACACACACTCATGGCAACCAAAGATGAAGTCTTCAAACAGGATGAGCCCTCTGGTAATTTCCAGTTGCCTCCAATTAAACAACTTTGCTTTTCAAAAAGCTTCTCTTGTGCACACCTTCACAAGAAATCAGGTTTACTATATATATTTCCTAAGGAAAAATACTTGGGTAAAGCACATGCCATTAATCCCTTCTCAAAATTCCCTGCCCACATAAACCACCTCTTTTACATGATTCCTAGAAACAGGTGAGAGTTGTTTATAGTATTGCTATGAGGCAACCTTTCTAGAGAGAAACCCATCCCACACCCTCAGGGCTACACTGGGCGAAACACTTTCTGTAAGTCACTCTTCTGCACCGGAACTTGCAGACCTCCACACAAATTTCAGTTTTCAGGAGAAAAACAAGCAGTAAATTCTTCCTACTGCAAACAATTAGAGGTATGTTGCCTTACTTTTTCCATAAAGAAACTAATTGCAATGTCATTCAACTGTTACACAACCCAATGCGCTAAGGCTGTTTGTTCTTATCTACAATCACCTCTCTTTTGATACAATCTGTAGAAGTAACAGAGATGAAAACACAGCAGGTACCTCAGTGAAGCTACTCCACAGGCTAAGGAATAAGGTTTTCTAGCTGATTTCAGGTCTTCATCAAAAACATTGGTATGGCTCCGCAAAGACTTCATTGCGTTGCCATGAAAAGCAAGAATAGAATACCACAGGAAAGCTTTAAGTGCCATAAGTATCTGGGGTAAAGGGGGAGATGGAGGGGAAGAGACAACCCCTTTTTCTGTCAGCCAGTATTTTACAACTAAAAATAGCACAAAACTACTCTCTGCCCCAGAGTTTTGATAAGCTTGTGTCTGATAGAGGGAAAGGGCAGAAGGAAACTGGAATCACAGAACCTCACAGAATCAATTAGGTTGAAAAAGACCTCTGAGATCCTCGAGTCCAAGCTATGACCAAACACCATCGTGTCAACTAGACCACGGCACTAAGTGACACGTCCACTCTGTCCTTAGACACCGCGAGGGACGCTGACTCCACCACGCTAAAGTATCACATAACCCTGCTCAGCAGCAGAAAATTAATTTAAAAAAAAAAATCAGCCACGGTCTCCCGGCAACACGCCGATGGGATACACCAAGGCACGGCCTCTCGGATGCTGGGAGCCCTGAGGAACAGAAGCCGGGACTCTCCTTTCGCAGCCT
Source organism: Climacteris rufus (assembly GCA_013398175.1). Classification (NCBI taxonomy): domain Eukaryota; kingdom Metazoa; phylum Chordata; class Aves; order Passeriformes; family Climacteridae; genus Climacteris; species Climacteris rufus. Next base: position 1,373,891 of record VZRZ01008040.1, read on the forward strand.
CCGGCAGCCGCCTGCCCGCGGCCGCCACTGGCGGACCCCCCCCGGCCGCTCCCCGCCGCCCACCGCGGCAGCACCCGCGCCCCGACC
>VZRZ01008040.1:1374422-1404440 GCA_013398175.1 Climacteris rufus
GAGGGGCGGCCCCGGGGCGGCGGCGCGCGGGGCCGAGCCCGGTGCGCGCGCACGGAGCCCCAGAACATCCCCAGCTGGGAGGCACCCACAGGGCTCATCCCAGCCCAGCTCCTGGCCCTGCACAGGACAGCGCCAGAGCCACACCACGTGCCTGAGAGCGTTCTCCGAACGCTTCTGGAGCTCCGGCAGGATCGGAGCTGTGACCGCTTCCCTGGGCAGCCAGTTCCGGTGCCCAACCACCCTCTGGATGAAAACCCTTTTCCTAAAATCCAAACGAAACCTTCCCCGACACAGCCTCGAGCCGTTCCCTCACGTACGGGCTGGCTGCGCCTGTGCGCCTGCCGGGAGTCCCAGCAGCGCGGGGAGGGATCCATCCCTCCGCTGGGCCTCCGTGGGGAGAAGGGGAAAAGCGCAGCTGTGCCAGCCTGCCCGGGCCGAGCTCCTGCCGTGTGAAACGCCAGCACGGTCGGCTTGAGAGGGATGCCGATCGTCCTGTACTTCACGGTATCTGCAGGAACTACTCGCTGCTTGGCTCCCTAGCACACGATACGCCAAGTCGGTCGCTGCCCAAATGGGCTGTGCAGCCGGGTGTGGGTTCTCTGCTGAGGGTGTCCTGGATCTCAGCTGATGGATGTGACACAGAAGTGCCAATCCCCGAGGAAACCGTCATCCCAGGAAACGCTCTAAGAGTTTTGCCATGAAGCACCACTGTTACCATCTCAGACCTCCGATAAAATACAACAGAGGCATAGACTGCCCACAACACTGAAGCGTAAAAAAGACACAATCCATGATGTCCAAACGAGTGTTCACAAAGCATTGGAATAACAGGTTTTTACCTTTAAATAGCATTCTTTCCACTGTTCTTTTTTTCCTACAATAGTGATGTGGGAAACTAAGGGTAGACCTGAGCCTCCTCTTTATCCTCTCTACAGTACTGGATGAAGACCACATTGGTTTAAGCTGAAAGACAATTATTCTTGATTAAGGAAAGGGACTACGTCATAGTTTGCAGTTCACCCAAGATATGCTTCATGACACGCTCCCAATAGGCCTATAAGACAGCAAAAAAAAAAAAAAAATTAATTAGTAAGGAAAATGTATGTTAGAGATACACATAGTTATACTAGTAATAAATCCCTCAGACTCTAGAACAGGCCAGGTCCTTGAGCCTAGTGCTTCCTATACAGTCACAAGATTGTTTAAGTGCAGGTTTTGCCAGATAACACCGCCACCTCAATTCATAGGTTCTTGCATCAACCCCTACATTTTTATCCCATACTTCTACAGTCCTCGGTAAATTCTCTCAGGCTGAACGTACTATATGTACAATCACATTCTGCAAAGACAGCCAGGATGTCCCAGGACAACTGGCATATTGCCATGCCGCAGGGAGGCACAGAGGAGAACAGAAGCTGCTGGGGAACTGGCTTCACCAAAACGTGGATATTTTCACAGAATTCTAGCTGCACCATCCCCTCAACAAAATGCAAGTTCCTAATTGCATTTACACATACTATTGAAAAATTTGGCCTAGTTTTACTGTTGGACATCACTTTTTAAACTTCTTGTATCAGTATATACATTCAAACTGAAAAAAGGTGAATGCTGTGACAAAAAAAAAAAAAAGAGAGCACCCCTCTGAAGGCAGGGTGTCAAGGATGGAGCCAGGATCCTCTCAGTGGTGCTGATCAATAAGATGAGAGGCAAAAGGAGAAGCTTAAACACAGTGAGTTCCACCTGAACACAAGGGAGGTCTTCTTTACTGTGAGGGTGACTGAGCATTGGAACAGGATGCCCTGAGAGGTTGTGGAATCTCCTTCCCTGGAGTTATTCAAAAGCCATCTGGAAACAATCCTGAGTAACAAACTGTAGGGGTCCCTGCTAGAGCAGGGAGGTTGGCCTGGAAGACATGCAGTGGTCCCTGCTAACCTTAACCATTCTGTGAACTCTGCTGCATACCGAAGATACGTGAAATAACTTCTCTCCCTTTCCTCCCAAGTGAGTAGAAAATCAAAATCAGCATTGGTTCCCCTCTGTTGCACGCTTGCACATTTGTTCTGCTGTATTACCAATGCCTACAACTGCACAGGTAGGAACAAAACTGGTTTTAATATGTCTAGAGGAGGTCACCATCTTTTCAATTGATAGTCACAGGCAGACATTGCAGATTTTTTTTTACTACACATGGAGAGCCTTGAAAGTAAAAGAGACCAAGAGCAGAAGGGAGGTGTGTTCACCACTTTCACCACAGGCACTGTGTTAGATATATTAGATGCACAGAGATACACACCACAACATCGTGGTTTTGCATTAGAACAGTATCCTGAGGCACCTGACGTCAGTTCCTCCTGCATGCATAAAGCAAACAGTCATATGGCATCACCAGGGTGTTTTCTTTTCCTCTACAGAGGAGATTCTGTTTGCCAGCCCCGGTTGAGGGCTCAGCAGCCACCTAGAGAGGCACATCAAAGCAGGCCCCCCACAGCTGCAAAGGGAAACTGTCTGGGATTGCACACAGACACCGCCAGCTGGGTGCATAAAGAACTTGATGAGAAATGGCCTCATGCGAGCCTGTTTCCAAGTCAAGCTAAGGCTCCTCACAAATGGAAGGGACTGGCAGGGAAAAAAACCCTCAAAAATGCTAATATTTTTCTGCCTGCACATGAAATGTTCTGCTTTCAGTATGATTTGATTCTGACTGACAGATTCCTACTAGCAGTCTTCTTGCCTATCCTATTTTGAAATGGGTGCTGCACACAAAATATAAAATTTTGTTTCTGTAAGAAAAGGAAGATATCTAATGGATCAAGATTATACACAATTACTATTGAACGTTCGAAAAAAAAGGAGAACTTAACATACCTCACCACTGCTAAAGAAATTGCAGATATTCAAAAATTAAATTGCAAAACTAAAACATCTAGAATAACGGAAGGATGTATGAGTTTGATTAAAACTGAAGACCTTAGTTCTGCATGCCTGTAAGCACATTTGTGGTGCCATAACTCTCAATATACACTCCTGTCTCAGTTACTAAGGCTATTAACATGCATAAGGTTAAGCAGGTTTATAAGTCACTGGAATGCTGTGCAACTTATTCTCTCATTGTTTTGGGGAGGTCCTGGAGAACTGCAGCTTTCAATACTGAGAATTTCCTTGATCCTTTCTTTAGAGCAGAGAGTTACCTTCATCTTCTAACATAACCCCAAATTCAGACAGAAATCCTAAGCTGTTATATCATCACCTAAATTTTAAGCTGTAACCCAGGAAGAAACTGGAGTAATTGCAATCCTTCATCTAATAGGGAATCTATTGTATCAGGTTTACTGAACATGAAATGCACAAAAGCCTGTGCCTGAAGAACTCAAAGCCAGAAAAACTCTTTGAAGTATCTGTTATATATTCTGTAAACATCCTTTTCTTCTATCAGCATTCTGCTCAACATGCTGCAAGAGACGGAAATTCAGCCTTAGAGTCAGACAAGTCAGTATCTCCCTACATCTCTCTGCTATGGACCTACAGAAAAACCTTGACTGTGAGGAAAGGTCCCTTCTGCCAGACTCACCTAGGAGACTCAGGAGTTGTGGGAGTTTATCAAGCACCCCAGAGAAACCACAAAGCCCAGCCACAGACACTGGGAAGCCAGGAGAGGGTCTGAGCTACCATTTCCATACCCATTTGGGGCACCTTAATTTCAATCCCATGCCCAGCTGCTCGGGCTTTGGAGCATGTTGAGGTTCTTCAGAGCTGGCAGGAACACCCTTTTCCTTCTAAGGCTCCTCAGGGTTGAACCTAGCACACAAATACATGCTTCAGAGCTGACTTGATCTTTTGCTTGATCTCCTGGCCTCAGGGGTGGTTTGAAGCCCCTGCATGCCACATGGTCTCTCTTTCACCAGGAAAATGAACCTTCTAGTCATCATCCTTCAATTTCCCCAGGTCTCCTCCAGAAAGTCCTCAATCTCCCTGGCTGCAAAAGCTTGTCAGGGGCAACTCAAGTACCCCTGGCCCATTGTTATAGGGGCTTGACCTCATCCTCTACCTGGCTTCAGGAGTAGCTTAATCCCCAAGCTTGGTTACTTTGTTCTTGGATCCCCTTGGCCCTCAGGGGCAGCCTGGCCCTCTGCAACCACATAGCTTAAGAGGAGAGTTCAGGAAAAGTTTGATTGTCCCACCCTTGCTCAGCCTCACTGACAGCTTCAGCATCCCATCTTTCTGCTGCTGGTCACACACACCCACACCAGCCATTCAGTCCTTAGGACTCTTTGGGGGCAGCCTGAACTGCCCCCAGCCACCCCAGAGGAGCCTCAAAGCCTAAGGAGAGGTGACTCAGGGAGCCCTTACCTACAGGGCACAGTCCTGTAGGATCTGAACAGCATGAGCAGACCTGCATGCTGCTATCGAGGTCCATCAACAGTCCCAGATTGCTGAAGGCAGGGTGACGACTTGGGTGGAGGTCTATCCTGGAATTGCTGTCAGGCGGAGCAGCAAGAGGCAGGGTTGAAGACAAAACTGTGACTGTAGACCAAGGTCCAACCAGAAGACAGGAACAGAGACTGGAGAGAAATCTGCCTCCAACACTATAGCTTAAAGCAAGGGCAAAGGCTCAGGCCTGAGCTTAAATGGACATCCCAGGTTATGGGCAGAGGATGTGGGTGGAGGGCCCATGTGAGGCTGGTCAGGGATATTAAAGGTTGTTGTTGCATTCAATGCCCCAACACCCTGGCAAAGTTGTTCACTGCAACACAGGGCTGGATGGGGAAACATGCAGGAAGGAGGTCCCACATTAGCAGAGTGAGAGACCCTTTGTCTTGGGGACCGTGTCTGGCTTCCTCTACTCCGATGATTTGGATCAAACACAACTTTCAACTTTTCACATCCTCAGGATGTTAAAAGCCCACTGACAGAAGCATGATGCAAAAACTAGGAGTTCAGCACCGCCTGCCTGAGAGCTAGCTGGAGTCTGCAGTCTGCAGCAGGGAGGGCAGGCAAAGGCTGGGAAGCAGAGCACCTAGCAGAGCATTCCAAGCAGCTCATGAGGTGCAGCCCAAAACGGCACATTTTGGGAAGGCATCGCACTTGGATGTGATGAAGTGATACTGCTTAATGAAATTTCTGATGAGATTAGCACAGGAATCACAACTGCTTTGACACCAGGAAGTGATATCTCTGTGGGAATTGTGTTTTTCCTGTGACTTTGTGGACTGAAGGGTTTTGCAAGCATCAAAGTGGCAGAGATCCAGACAACTGGAGAGAGTTCTTTAAGGAGGAAAAGGATGAAAATCTGAAATTCACAGAGAGAATGCAAAAACAAGCCAAATATGTATTCCAGTGCAGCCTGGGGGTAAATACAACCTTAATGAAATACTGAAAGAGAATCATAGCCTGGGGAAAACTCAGACTGTGTCAATGTAAAGGTCGTGCTTCCTCTTCAAAAGCCTTCAGACAAGGGTGTTACAGAACCAGGATAGCCATGACAGCTCCACAAGTCTGAGCAAATATGAACTCAAAGCATTATTCACCCCATTGTACAGAAATTAGCTTTGGCTTGGAACCTTGCTGAACAACTCCTGGAGCTATCACACTTGTAGGACCAAGAAGTTAACACAATCACACGATTGCTAGGATTGCTGTTTAGCACCTGCATGATGCCTCCAGAGGTTCTGCATGATGAGAGGGTCATCTGTCCAGGAACCAGGGAAGTGACTTTTAAAACCAGAGAGCTCCAGAGCACTTGCTGTGTTTGGAATGCATTAAAGAACTCTAATACATGGACAAAAGTTTTGCTGAGCCTCTTCTCTATGGTGTTGTTCACACTGAGTGACAATGGGCTTGCCTAGTAGTCTGAAATTTACTGCCTGTTTGTAATGTGAATACAGTTTTAAACAGCTTTAGATCCTTTCTAAGGCATTAGGAGTAACCCCGAAGATTAAAAACAAATTTGTAATTCATTTGCTAGGAAAAAAAAAACGTTGTCAGGACTAACAAAGATTTGCGCAATGGCTGTCGGGGCTGTCAAGCCCTAACAGAGTCCTGGTGAATTCCTGCTGTAGTATTTATTGCCTGAAGGTTCACTGCTTGGTAAACAGAATGGTACATTTAAATTTAAGATTGCTTTTAGAATTTCCTACTCCTGGGCACGGACAGGCTAAAGGAGATGATGGAATTCCTTACAAGAGACAATAAATTCAACAGGGCTAAATCATTTGTTTGGATTCCAGCCATGGCATGAAAGCTTGGAGCAGAGAGGCGAGTCGGTTTGATCGAAAGGAAAAGAAGCTTTCTTCTTGGGTACATAGTACAACCATACCCCTGACTACAGAGATGGAAATGAAAAGCCGAGGGAGGAAAAGGGAACAGGCATGAGAGAAAGTATTTGCTCAGTTCTGTTCCTGATAGTGACACTCAGAACTGGCAATTGAAACAGTCTCCAGTGGGTCACATCTTGTCTTGCTGTGGCAGCAAAGACATATGTTCTTAGCCACCTCCTCTGATTTCTGATGGACGCACTGCAAATTTCAAACTTGTAAAAATGAGTTCAAGAAGGCTGAATCACAAGGTCAAGCAGCATGTTCATTTAGTCACAGCTCTCTGACACAAAGGGGTCTCTGTTGTGTGGGGTTTTCCATCCCATTTTCCTCAGAACTATTAGTATCTTCTGTGTATGTCACGACATATGACACATGGGTCATAATCCTTGTATTAAGCATGAGGATACTCCTGGCAGGTCCTCACTTGCCTGTGAAGGCTATTTAAGCCCCCTAAGTCTTTATAACTTTTCTCTGGTATGAAATTCCCAATGCCCATGGTTTCATATTCCTCCTTGGATCCAGGGATGACAAGGGAGGACAATGCATTCACCATATGGTGCTAGGAAGTGCTGGATGTTGGTAGTTCAAAAGGTGGTGGAGTTAACAAAGACCAGATTTTGAGGTATTAATTTCAGGAACTTCTGAGCACAAATAAGATATTAAACACTGAGGGAAGAACATTACAATACTGTTTGCTCTCTCTGTTTTTTCTAAGAAAAAAAGAGAGTTCTTATCCATTCAATCCATGATCTGGATTGGTGACTGGGGAAGGCTGGGATGGGGCCTGAGGCCCTAATTGTCCTGGTCAGCCTGACTGCACCCATATCATCAGCTCAATTACTCCATTTCAGCTCAGGTCTGGGTTACTAGGCCAGGTCTGAGCTGCCTGTTCCTGAATTATTGTTCAGATTTTCTGGGTTGACCTTGGCCCCAACTCATAACCTTGTCTCTATCTGTTGATAGTTGGACTGTCAGTGGGACCTATTGCTGTCATGACCCCACTGCGCTGCTGGGGGCTGCCTCACCTGGGTTGTGTCCACCCTTGGTTTCCACCTTACATGATCCCCCAGAACTCACCCTATTTTTCATGCCTCCTTTCCTGAAGGCTCATCACCCAATTCCCATCCATTGCCAACCCATTGCCCTTCCAGCAAACATAGTCATGGTCAACCAGAGCACCAAGTGAAGAAAATTTGGGGCAAACTGAAAACCATTTTGGGAGAGGCTTCAATACCTCACTAGCTGTCCAGGCTACAGGTCTGAGAAGCCCTCCCAGGAAGAAGCTGGATTGGCTAAAATGAGAAATTTTCACAGCAAGTGTCCCTCAAAACCCAGGTGTTGTGAGGTGATGGGAGAGATGGCCTATGCCCCCATAAGCCCTGGTTGTCCTGACTAGATTCACTTGGGACCTCAACCCACACCCTCTGCCCATGCTCAGGAGCCCCATTTCAGCTTGCTGCACTGTTGATGAGACCTGTTGCTATCAAACTGTTGCTCTGTTCACCCTGCCCAGACATGTTGGGACTGTGCCCTAATAGCAAGGGCACTGCCCTATCTGTGCTGTGGTCACCCTCAGCTCACCTTTTCTCACGAAGCAGCCTTGAGATTGCTCCTCTCTGAGAGTCTGTGGGGATTGTAGGATAAAGGAAAGTCTGCAAGGGATGGCTGAGAAAGAGAGGGAGATGGAAGAGGTCTGAGAATGGTAGCATTCCCCAGCTGCCACCACTAATTCTCGTATTTCTGACAGCTGATCTCAGCTGTGTCAGAGGAGATCACAACAAATGTGCTGTTTCTCCAGCACTTCAGCAGGAGCAGCAATAGTTGCCACTCTTTGGAGCTAGGCACATTCTTTTCCCATTCACCTCATTCCTATTAGGAGCTACCTACTTTGAAAAGATCTTTCATGGGGGAAACAGTCTCCTTTAGATCTGGAGGAAGATCTGAAGGCAACATCTTTTTATTCCCTGGGGAATTGTCCAGATTCTGGTAACTACTGCTTCGTGAGGAGACAGGTTACCTCTTTCTTCCTAGTACGCCTCTGGAAAGGCCTTATTTCTTCTGGTTTTTGTAAGTATCTTAGCAAGCCTACATGGAGCCAGACACCATGTCCACAGCTGCACCTTGGTCACTGGGCACCAGTGACATTTTATCTCATCCAGACCCAGTGCTGGAGAAAAAGATACCCTGGTCAAACCTGGAGGGACTGAGGAGGAGAAAGTAATGAAGGCAAAGCCTCACTGGAAGTGATCTACCAGGTCAGAGTTAGATTAATACTTAGAAGAATGTGTACAAACAGCAGGGATAGCCATAGTTACACAGCTAAAGGACAAATAATGTAAATACACATGGAGTTAGTCCTGCCATCCTTCAGGACACATAATATCAACCAAAGCCAGAGGAAAAGAGCAGCAGAACAGCCTCTGTTCAGCAGGGAGCACACGCAGCCGCCTACAAGACCTGAGTGTGGCCGGGTTATTCATATGGGCAGAGTTAAGAGTGTACTTAGGCTCTCTCCTAAATAGGGGCCCAAAGGCAGTCAGGATTTGACCCAGATCACATAATGATTTAGTGAGGCTGTAGGAAATAATCTCTGGATGCACTGTTCCTTTCTCCAGACAGTGAATCATGGTGCCTCTCTAGGCAATCTGACTGGCATAATCCGGGGGGGACTGGGAAAGTAGGAAAATAAAAAAGGATTTCTATTTTATCAAGATAAAGCTGTAGCCAGAGCTGATAACAGGTTACTTGAAAGAATGCCGGTCATGTACGCTTAGTGATTGTTGCTTAATTTGTTTAAGCTGAAAAAGCCTATTTCTACAGTGGAATACAAATTAGGGTAATTATGTTGTGATGGAGTACTGCATGTGTAAGATGAAAGCCTTTCTTTACAAAAGCCTCTTCATCACTTGAGTAGAAGAAAATAAAATCCTGCTTAAACAACATGTTGTTTTCTGTATTTCCATGTGGACAAAAGACTTTTGAATCTTTTTTTCCCCTGCAATATTGCATGATTTGGTTTTCTGAAAGTGTTTTTACTTTTGACAACCTTACAATTAAACCCTCCAACATACATTCCGATACGTACATATAAAAGGCTGAGGTAAACATAGTAATGTATAATTGTTTCACAGCCTCTGTAGACTATTACTAGCTAGGCATTCAGATTATATATTTTTCATATTCTTCTGACTGTCACAGTTGCTCATAAGCTTTCATCTGTCTTAGTACTCCGTAAGTGTCATAACAGCGTAACACGGTGATGTTTGTAGTTGGTTAAAATAAAGTACTGCAGGGTTTTATATTTGTTTTGCAGTCAGACCATCTGATCATAAATTACTCAGATACAGATTGAAAACAATTCATTGCATGTATCTATGTATCCATGATAATTAGTTTTATTTCAACCTGTAAAAATCTTTGCTTCCATTTTCTATGTGAACTGCAGTTAGTTCCATAAGGGACATCTTCTTAAGCGTCACTGTGTATGAAATGCTTATTGCACAGGCTTACTGCCCCTCAATGCACTCACATATTTGCACATTTTTCCAAATGATCTTATCCAGGCCATTCTTATTCATGTGAGCAAATCTTGTAATTAGTTTCAGTGAATTGCTGTCTGACCAAGACTGACTTGCAGAAGTAAGAATTTGCAGGATTGTGCCCGTAGTTAACATGACAGGTGAGAAAATCAATTTCCTTGTATGGGAGAAATACAGTGTTAAAGGGAATTCATTCTCTTCACACTAGAATTCAAAACCAGTATTTGAAGTTTGGGGAAGTTGTCTTAATTAGTATTATTTTAAATTACATTTAAATAATTTAAAGACTGGAAATTTAATTACCAGGAAAACCGATCAAAGCCAGTGCTTGAAATGTACAATTTTAAATGACTTATCAAGGAAGATGGAATCCAATAAAATAAAAGGGGAAAGAAAGTCAATATGCAGATTGCCCAAGTACTCCCCTCCCAGGGAGTTAAGAAGACTCCCTTCCTGGCTTCACGTGCTTGACTGAAAAAACAGTCATCCTTGTGTGAAACAGATATATCACACCTGGTATATGCACAGTCACAGAGACAGAGGACTGATTTCTCTCTCTAAAACAACACGTTATTTTCTACGTTACTTTTGCAAAAGTAAAGCTGCTATTAAGCATTACATTTCTGTATTTGCAAGTAAGGGGAGATGTCTGAATCTCAGTGTTTACGGCTATGATTGATTGTGATACAAGAAGGCCCCTAAAAATGTCAGAATTAATCGGACTTGCAGCAGCACAGAGCCACATCGCTCACAGGAATCTCAGCAGGGGGGCAAAGGGTACTTGGTCCTGCCTACCTTAGGATGGTACAAACATGCCAACAAAGGCTTGAGGAGGGCAACAGTCCCATACCCCTGTGTATGGGTGCAGGGGAGCTGAAATCACTCAGTACTTTCTATAGGGTCCTACCACAGTTTGCTTATTTGTGTTTGTTCTCATTAGTTCACGACGTCCAGTAACCTGAGTTAAAACATATTCCTAGAGTTGTTAAAATTACACAGTGCAGGAAGTATGAGAAGCATAAGTTACTTGCTAGGTAGCTATCCTTTTTGTAAAATGTCTTTAGTCTATTACAACTCTGACTGCTTCTAATATATTCAATAAATAGGAGGACAAATCAAAAGGCGTAATATTATTAAAAGGCAATCAAAATAGTCACAAATGCTCAGGGGAAGTCTGCTGGATTTTTGTGACTCTATGCAAAAGTGACTCTTCAGGCACAGCAATTTTATTCCCTTTCCTAAATGAAGAGGTCAGTATATGCTATGCAAGAAAATATTTTGATTATTTTATTTGGTGAATATTTGCACTGAGCCACTCTTGTCTCCTTCTGACATCACTTGCAGCATTTTTTCCAGTAGTCTGAGATAAAGAGCAGGTTTTCTCCATTTCAGTTCTCTAAAGTGATGCTTGCAGACACACAATTCATCAGGATGCACCAACACCTCCTTAGTATACAGGTATCACACCTTGCAGTAGAGCACAGTTTGAGGAATAGTATTCAAATATTTGGTAACAATTACGTCCTTATACCCAGCTCTGACAAAAGAAAGAGCACAGGGTTTTATCTCTGTGATCCAAGACAGGTCAGCTGACAGTATTAACCTAGCAGAGCTCTGGGTGATTATTATCATAACACAATGTTATATTTTTATAAGATTATTCTGCCCTCTGAGCCTTCCACTGACATCCCGTGGGAGTTGCCCCTGTGTATCTGACAGCTGAATTGGTCCTTGGTGAATTTTTAGCACATGGAGCTGTGCACACAACTTTGGTTAACAATAACATGTTGCTATGGGAGCTCTGTGTGTGCAACTCCCTGCTTACTGTGCTGAAAATTGCTCTGGAAGGCAAATGTAAGTATGTCTGGTATTAGTCTAATTATTAAGTAGAATTAGAATCTGGTGCTCTGTGAATATCAACCAGAGAAGGAGCTTAGCATGAATAAAGATGCTCGCCAGCAGTGGCTGAGGTGCTTCTTCTGCTTTCCTTTAAACAGAAATCACATCCATAGCCGGGAGACTAATTATTTTGGAACCTAAGGGAAATGCAGCCTATATAAGAGAGAAAGTGATCTGCAGTTAAGGATCAGTGAGCCAGCTAATGGCTGGTTAGTCAGGAGGGTACAACTCCAGAATGTTAATAAAATGTGTCTGAAGTCCAACACCTCAGGGAAGAGGCTGAATGCTGCAGAAGATATATGTAGACAGAGGCTCTGTTGTTTTCTACTGCTGAACTACTCCTTTAAAGCAGCTTTTAAAACTGTTTTGAGACTTGTTTATGAATGTCAAAATACCAGCAGGATAATAAAGCAAAACTCACTGTGGCCAAAGCAAAAACTGTTGCTAAAAGAAAAATATTACCCTTTTGTGAAGTACATAAAACATGTTTGGTGCTTGCTGAGCAGGTGTACAGTGCAGTACTCCTGTACAGTAGAAGCTTGGCTGCTTTTCGTCATGCCCTCACTAATGGAGATCATGACTTATTAACCAAAACAGCATGTAACATTTTAAAATATAATATAAATGCTAGCTGTTTAATCCTTACAAGAAAGAGCTCAGGCCAGTACCATTGGCTTTATTTTGTGAACAGGGAGTAAAAAGCAGAAATCAGCTAGAGCTTTTGACAAGAAAGCCTGTAGGAAATACCAAATTGCTACTTGTTGTATATTACATAAAATAGTTAATATATTGTTTTGCTTGATATAGTGCATGCAGCTGTGTAATAAACGCTGCAGAACAATATTTCAATAAACACAAGAGAACACCTCCCACCTTAAAATGTCCCCTGTTAGAGGACCAAACGCTATGATCCTATGAGCCCTGCACCCAGACTTGCTTGGGAGTGAGGACCACAGGATGGATCCCACACACCTTGGAGAGCTGAGCAACAGGGAAAGGGCAGGAATAGCTCAGAGACAGGTGACAGCACAGTTCCTTGGTGTGCACCTGCACGTGGACACAGCTCTGTGTTGTGATGGCCCAACCACCACAGCCTCCACAGCTCCGTGCCTTCATCCTGCAGGAATCTCTGGCTCAAATCCGTCTGTCCATTGCCCTCTGAGACATTTCTGTCCAGCATAGAACACTTTTATCATTGTAAGACAAGGCAGCTATGTGTTTTACAGTTCTTTTACATCTGAAACCACAGCACCAGTTGCTTTGCTTTAATGAATTTACTATTTGGTGATTTCATATCAGGGATGGGCATTTTTTATCTGAGAAAGGTGCTGGTGAGACTGATACTGTGATAGTGATATAGTCCCCAAGGCATCCTGTAGTGTCACCCTTATAGAAGCAGATCTCAAAGGAAATGAAATTTTTGCATTAGCCTTGAAAGATTACTTCAGCCATGCTTAATGTTATGGTGTCAACAGCAGCCTTCTGCTAATAATGTCATTACACAAGTAGTCTCCTGTTGTCTAATCTCTACTTCCACAGGAATGTATAACAGTCTGATTACTCCACCTCCTTCTCTACTTCTGGTACTAGTTTTTGTAGTCATGGTAGTTTCACTTTCAAAAAACTATTTTGAAGGCGGAAAAGATTTGTATACCAATTACACTGAAACAAGAACTCAACTGTTATCAATAGAGTGATTCCAATTTACAACGCCCTAATTAAATTTGCTCTTCAGTTGCTTAAAACATCCCCAGGAAAAATGCATCAGCAGGTATTTTTGTAGTTTTCAGCTCTGAAAACAGATATTTTTAGTATATTAGTCTTTTTACTGGCAACATATAATATTTAGATTAAATATTTTTAGGAGTTAAGGACATTTCAGAATAAATGAGTGCATATATATATAACAAAGGGGTAGAACTCACAAGTAGTCCAGAGGCACTGAAGGACTTCTGCTTCATTGAGAAACATGAAGTGCCCAGTTTGGAAGATGGAACAGCAGTAACTTTTAATCTAGGAAGGAAGTAGTCAGACCATATCTTCACAGTCATATGGTGCAACACTGAATCAGATGATGAATATGTGCCTACAAGGAAGAGGACATTACCAGCCTCTAGTGAGGGCTCCTTGCTAATTAAATGGTGCCATTAAATGATATCTTTCTTACCTGCTGGACATGTGTTACTTAGATTGTTGGCATCATTTTGGTACCAGCCATTTTATCACACCCCTGTAGGGATTTGAATTAAAAATATCCAGAGTACCCCATACAACCAGTGACAGGTAGAGATACCAAATACTGTATAGCAGACTTAAGCAGAAGTTTATCCTTATTTCTGCATTCTTCTGCTTACAATAAGCTCTGGCCTCTTTTTCATATTTGTAATCCCATGTTGGTAGAAATGTACACAAATTCAAAACAATGCTTTGGCATACTTCCCAAAAATGAGTTCATACGATGAGAAATGGATTCTTAACAGAAAATGCATGTTTGTAATTGGGTTTGACCTGTTTTCATTTCCATGTCATTCGTAATTTTGCAACAATGAAGTTTGCAGGAAAAACTCATTGAGTGTTTACAGTGAGACCCTTCCAAAATGCAGTCAGTGTGTTTGGTATTTGAAAACACATCCACAGCTCATGAAGCCCCAGAGTGAAAGGAAATCTGGACGGAGTTTTCAAAAGCAGAGAGTGGGAATCTGCACACAGAATTGGGTGTTGGGTTGCACAGCTGCAGTGGACTGTCCCCTCACTGGGAACTGGAGCAACCAGGCAAAAACTGGAGCTTGCCTGCATTGCTGTGCTGGTGAGGAAATATTTGTCTACATTATTTCAGGGATGCCGTGGTGTATTTGTTACTTTGAGATGATGGAAGAGATCCTGCTTTCCTAATCATAGGAAATAAACAATGGGAAATAATCTTCTAGGCTGTGCTAACAAGTGCTTGATTGGACAAGATGACAGCAGGGTACATTTCTGCTCAAGTGACTGCCCCAAAAATTGTCTTTACTAAAATGCTTCAAATTCCTGAGCAGACTAATGCTTCTGGTATGACTTGTGACTTCTGTGTCAGATCCGGTGACCTCCACCCAGGGCACAGGGCTCACATTTGGCTCAGCCCTGACCCATCCCAGCCACATCTCTGCACTGTCTTGGGATGGCCCAGCACCATGGGGAGCTTTTCTCCTGGGCTCACTGCTTCCCAAAAACATTGAGGGCTCTTGGCACCCACGGGACAGCACCCATCAGGGGTCAGGCCAGCCCTGGGCTCCAGGCAGCACCCCACAGAACACCTGGTTTTGGCAACAACCCTGGATAAGGAGCAGGGATAGCAACCATCAGTCTCACCTGAACATAACAAACCCAAAACAACTGCAGTTCCCATGCAGACTGTATCTTCTAGTCAGGGGCTTGGGGAAAAAAAAATTAAAATTTGTCCTTTTCACTTCCATGTTTATGTTCACAGATGTGACTATACAGTTTCTGTGTGTCCAAATAGTGTTCTATTGTATGGAACTGAATTTTTTTTTTATATCTGTTTTCTTTTCCACTTTTTTTTTTTCACTCTGTTCTTCAAACTTCATCTACTGGTGTGATATACACATTTCATTATCTCTGAAACCACAGTGCTCATAACCTGGGAAGCAAACCCTCACAAGGGGCAAGAATCACATCCTTCCTAGCTTCAGTTCCCAAATCCTAAATTTTGTATGGATTCTTATGGCTTGAGGGCTTCTGTCTGAGAAATTGACAGATCAATTTGACATATTTTAAAGGATATTGAGTTCACAATTTTGTCTAAAGGTGGATGTTTTATTTCCTCAGGTGTTTTTATTTGCTTTACTTAAGGAATAGTATTGTGTCTTCGGTTTTGATTAAACATTGTTCGTAGTCCACTCTTCTAGCTTGCAGTGGAGAAGAAAATACATTTTCAAAGACCAAATGTCAATAATAAGTTATTACAGCCGATGCAGCAGAGCTCTAGCTCATGCTATCACCTTCTTCTGTTCTATACAAGTTCTTGATCTATTCCACTCAAAGATCTGCTTTCTTGCAGTCTCGTCAAAGGCAATTTAATGAGATTTATGATCAAGACAATGCAGCGATCTCTGAGTCTCAAGACAGTGCAAAATATTTTTTTTCTTTACAAAAATTGCAAACTGTTTTTTATCCTGCTCTATGAAATAAAGGGCTGGGAGTTAAAAGGATAACATCCTTCTGTTAATCCACCCTACTTCCCATGAACTTCAGAGAGTGTGTCCCACGTGCAACACTATTATTGCAGAAAATTACAGCTTGCTTTTTACTTTTCCAATGCATGTATTGCTGTTTTTTTACAGGCTTTTTGTAGTCTGCATAAGCCCCTGAATTTATTTCAAAACTTGTTAAGGGTCTAAGTTAATGCATCTACAACATTTCTTGTTTTCAGATTATTACAATTTTTAAAGGCATTATGGCATAAGATCTTTGTTCCCTAAAACACGCTTACACTGTGCTTTTCTTAGTTCTTTACACATTTGATGTCTTAATAGGTTTAGCAAACTCTATCACAGTTAGTGAGAAAGTGGTTTCCTGTAGATGACAGAGCATTGGCTTGCCATTTTAAAGTTTTTGCCTCCACTTCTTTTCTGGGACAGATATTCAGACACATATCATCCTCTTGCAGCAGATAAATCTGTTCATTGCCATTTCAGCCATTTAGCTTTTTTCCTCAGGTGGATATTCTTTGAATTTTGTGACAAAGTGTCATTACAGAAAGAGATACGAAACTTGGCATATTTGGAAACACATATCAAAAGTAATCATCTGGTTGTCTTTCAGTATGAAGGTACGAAGACCACAGCCACTGACTCTTTGGAGTTAAAATCAGTGGAGTTTTCAAACTTTCTGGAAATAATTTTGTTTAGGTGCACCCACCTATAAGAGCTAAACATGAGATACTGGCATTTATCCACATTACTTTAAAGAAAAGAAGGAATAAGCCTCCCCCCCATTTCCAGAATTATTTCTTTGAGTGTGTTATGTTAGCATTCCCCTCCTAACAAATATTTCAGGATGTCTATGACAAGGCTTTTTTGAGAACTGTACAATCTACAGCTTACAACTACTCAGTTGTTAATGCACCAGGTTCTTAGCTGACTAGGTTCTGTATTTAACACCAGATTAATTTAAAGACAGCAAGTTTGCTGAGTCTGGGACACTCTGGAGGCTAAATACACTCTCTTGGCTCTGCTTTCTCAAATGTAGGTTTGCCTCTGCTTGTCAGGTATGCCATGTAATAAGGCAAAACTGGAGTTACTTACTCTGCCATTGCACTGGGGATAAAAATGGCACAAATATGTGATTTCAGTAAAGAATAGTTCTTCATATGAACACCTGTGCAAAGTGGTCAGGATGGCTAGGGCTGTCTTCTGCAGCGCATGGCTTTCCTTTAGGCTGTCCTCTGCCTCAGAAGATCCAATCTCAGCTTCTTAACCACAGGCCTGCAGACCCTGGGGAATTACTGAGTTCTGCTCTGGCTTCCCAGGATTATTTATGTATTTGGCTAGGTGTCTTCTCTCTTCTGGCTGACTGCCCTACCCCCTAGGTTTTTATTTGATGTTTCTTCTTGCCTGCCTCCCTCCTGGCCTCAGAACTCTGGCATTCCTGTCTCTGCTGCAATCCAGGGGGAGAGGATGCGGCCCCCACTCAGCCACTCTCCACTCACAAGGCTTCCCAGGAAAGTTGTGCTGTACCTGTTGAGCCTTCAACAGCTCTCAGCCCACCTCACTTTAAATTTCTCCCTTAGCAGTCAGCCTGTCTCTGAAAACAAATTTGGACTCCCAATTCAGAGCTAATCAGGCAGTTGAAGCCTAACGAGGGGTGAGGGCTAAAGCACAGCATTTCTGACCCAGCTGTGAGGAGCTCCCTGACCAATACTGGGCACCAGGTACACGGTCTTTTGAATTTAAGTGTTTCATTTTAAATATTTCACAGCAATTTTTTTAATGCCCCATGTAAGCAGGCACCTAATCTGCTTGTGAAACCTCCTCAGGAAGCAGTAGGTGCCTTTCTGGATCACAGCAGGGTTGTCAGAACCCTGCTACATTCAGAAACACAGCAGTGCCTTTTTCCTACAGAGGCTACACTGCATTTGCTTCAATACAAGCAAGTCCACCTTTTCTTTACTCTTTTGTAATTGTTGAAAAGGAGGAAAGGTAATTAAAAAATCTAACAGTCGGTGAAATAGGAAAGGTAATTTCATTCAGGTACAAACAGAGTTGAGGAAGAGATACATGCCTCTTTCTCAATCCTTACTCACAGGTAATGTGAGTATCTGGAAAAATACACCCAAATGCTGCCATGTTACCCAGCCTGCAGTTGCTTTCCTGGTAGATACCAGAAAAGTGTTACATGGTTCTTTGAAGATTGGAATGATGACATTAGAAATAATGAAAAGCTGCAGTTAAGTAACATCCTAGCACCACATCTGTGGAGTGACAAATTAAAAAAAAAAGTATTGAAAAGCTGTACTGACTTCTTTTTGTTCAAGAGCAGGCATTCCAGCAAAAAGCACTACAGAAGACAAAAAGCTATTTTTTTTTATAGTCAGAGCTAGTTAAAGCAAGTTTCCTAGGCTGATGTGCCTAAGGAGGATCTAGACAAGTTTGTTCAGCAACAGCAATTTCTGTGGTGTGTTTGGAAAAAAGTAAATAGCTTTTCCATTTGCTGTAAATTAGCATTTCAGGCTATTGCTTTAGAGAGAAAGCAAGATTTTTAGCACCACATCCCAGTACCCATCTCTCATATTGCTGCCCATGATAACTACTAGGTGATGTCTGTCACAGAAAGAAATACTCTTTACCCTTCCTGATTTTTAGCAACTGGTCTTCTTCTGGCTCCTGCTGCTGCTGCTGCTCTCCATCAGAGCTTTCTCAGGCAGACTGGGAGTCAGGATTTAGTCCTGTTTAAGGCTGAGTAAACAAGGAGCAATTTTAAGATTCAAGATTCAAGATTTAGGATAAATTTTTCAGATTCATCCCAAAACAAAGTTTCGTTCAGTTCTAGGTTTTACCCACGACCATACAGAGCATTTATCAGTCCTGACTATCACTTTCTTAGAAAATAAGGATTAGAGAGAAGATGGAGCTTAATTGCCCTTTAGAACAGCTGCATTTCAGCCCAACTCCTCAAATACAGTGCAATAGGGAGAATTAATGAATTCCTCACAGCTGGCCCAACTCTGCTGTCCTGAAGTCCCTAAACTGAGAAGAAGGCAGAGTAGCCACCCTTCTAAATGGAAAGAGATGGCAAAGTCCCTCCTAGCTTGTTTTGGTCTGTGTAACTGGTGTGTAGTTTCAGATTAACAGAACTAATCTGTAGAGGCAACGTTAAGTGGCCAGACACACATCACAGCCATTGTTATAAGGTAACTTCACTGTTGGTTTGTTTGGGGCTTTTTTTCCCCTGAAGCATAATTCATCCAGTTTGCTATATATGGAGCAGTCTAGTTATTTTCCTGAAATTATTTATGCCACCGTGAGAAGTAACAGACTTTTTGTCTGAGCTCAGTCTCTAGATGGCTGAAAACATACCTGAAAAATACAGGGCTATATTTACAATGCACTCTCTATTCAATGTTACCATGACTTGTCCACAGAGATCAGAGGAGTTTCACGTTAATTTTTGGTAATGTGGTAAAGTCTTTTCTCTCTAGTTTATGTTTGAACAAAGAATTAAACAGGATATGAAGTTATAGGCAGCTCAGAAAACAGACTGAAATGCTGGAGCATGTTTGTAAATGTCCTTGATGCTTGATGTAAATGTGCTTGATGTCTTTTGAGATGGATATAGATCATGTAAATCTCACTATAATAATTCTCAAGGTTGGCTGACTCTTGAATGCTTTAGTCTTTTGACCTTTATGATGTATTAATGTTTTCAACGTATTTATCTAAACTTTTAAGGAGAAGGCATCTCAAATTATGTGTGGAGGGAAAAAAAAAAGAAAGGAAAGAAATCTGGAACCAATAAACTTGTGGAGCTTGTAAATTCTTTCTTTCCAAGTTATTCATCCTAAAGAGGGTACAGGCTCTGCTTCTTAGAAACAAAAATGCAGACAGAGGAATGGGACACTTAATGAGCATAATATATCTGGAGGCTTCAGACTGAGGACAACCTATGCTAAGTATCAGCCTTTCCAGTCAAATCTCTTAAATTTCTTTCCCAAAATGAAAGGTTCCTACTACAAAACAGTCAAAATTAGTGGAAAATTAATCAAAACCTGACTAGAGGACACTGGTTTTCAATGCAGGTTATATCCACGCTGTGGATTTGCTGTGACTCTCATAGTTTGGGAGGTTTAGTCTGTGGAAACCATTTTTTTTCTTTTTTCTTCTTTTTTTTTTCTTTAACCATCACCACTTCAAAAGTGGATGAAAGAACATTGTAAAAAAGAGACTTAGGAAAATCATTCAGAGGCAAAAGCCACAGAGAGGAAATTTGAAGCCACAGAATATTTTTTTAGGAAAACTGATCACATGAAAACAGGAAAGGAGATGATTAAATTGAAAATATTTGGCAATCTTAAGTATGATAGACACCACTAATCATTTGCTGATGTGTTTACTGTACAAGCTGTTCATGAACAAGCTAAGGATATACAATATGTCAGATTTCAGGTGTGAACCAGGTTATGTGCATTGCCTTATGATTCCCAGAAATGTGTGTTTTCTCATCAACGTTCCCAAAAGCCTGTGAAACATGGAGACAATAGGATTGAGACTACAGGATTGAGACTACAGACCTTAAAAGTGAAGTATTTTGTCAATAAAGCAGGTAAGGTGCTCTCCTGTTCATGCATTTCCTATGGGAAGTGTCACACAGCCATGAGGCCCCAGACTTCATATTGGGGTCTCTCATTCAACCCCAAAGCAGTGAGAAGATATCACTGCAATAAATCAGAGGGATTGGATTATTTGTCAGTTCTGTCAAAGGCTGGTAACTGTTCTGCATGATTTGGGCACCTGGATTATCTGCAGTGCTTACCCCTTAGAGAACAGAAAGAAAGGAAATCTTTGTGCCTCACTCTGCTGCTTTTGCTCTCTGCTCATAGCCTTGAGCATAGCTATTCCTGGTTCTCTGGCATGGTAGCATTTCATTGTTTTAAAAATAAATTTCTATAAATTAAAATGGATTTTGTTTATCTTAGAGACAGTCATATTTAAGATAACAGGAAGGAAATATTGAAAATCCTTAGAAATGTTGGAAGACAAAAATGCTCAAACACATTCCCAAGGAATTTATACCTTTGATGTTAACTGTATCTTTGAAAGGGGGAGATTTAACCCAACTCCATGACTCTGGTGCCTTCACAGGGATAATCTGCTGATATCAGAGGAGAAAGGCTGTATTATTTCATTATGGAGGATCTCCATCTTGTAAGTGACTGATCACTTCTGGAGAGAAGACTGAGTGTTGCTCCAGTATAAGCAATTTTGGGTTTCCAGGGGGAAACCCCACACAGCCAAACAGGCTCATGGCACTACGTGCTTGGGAACCCTGACTCTGTTTCCAAAGCCTCACAATTTTTCCATCAGCACTCCCACCACCATGATTTGCGTGGGATCAGTGCAGTGAAATGCTGACAGGTGAGTACTGCTCATTATATCCTGCTAGTTAGGAGACACCCAAACCAGGTCACCCAAGAGGTCCCTGGGGAGTGGACAAGGAAGGTACTGAGTTCTGGCTGACAGCAGGACACAGCCAGACACTGCCCCCATCTTCTTGTCAAGAAAAAGTTTAATGTTTTTCCAGTCACAATTTCAGGTAACATTTAACCAAGGACAAAAGGACCTAGTCCCAGTGTCACTGGAAACACAGATGCTTGGGTCCCTTTCAAGCCCCATGACCAGGTGGTGCCATCCCTGACTGGAACAGGCAGGTTCCCCTTGCATCAAGATTTCTTCAGTCCCCTACAATTTGAGTCGTAAGCCTGAGCTTCTGTCTCTCTACATAAAAGAATAGAAAGACAGATCACAGGGATGTTGAACTGCAAAGAGAGCATCAAGCTGTTTTGTGTGGAAGGGCCAAAGCCCTGCCTGGCACTGGGACAGGGGTGTGCTTCAGATCTCACCAGCCTGTGCTTGGCAGAGCACTGAAGGGCCCCAGGCAGAGAGGGCTGGGATTTAGTTACCCCCATGCTCCTTTTCCCCAGGACAGCACTTTATTTCAGCCCACAGGGAAAGCAAGAACACTTCTGGATCGTGCAGGCCAATTTACTGATGAGAACATTCTGACCCTAACGAGAAATGAGTAGTCATGCTAATGCAGGAGGATTTCTTGAATGTCATCACATATTAGCAAATCCATTGTCAGAACCGTCAGATCCCAGTTATCTGTTCCTGTTGGTCCAAACCAGCCTGAACTCACAGACCAACCCACGGACTGCAGACCACAGTGCTGTCTGTGAATGTTTGGTTTGTTCTGAAAACAGCTTGTGCATTCCCTCGTAACTTCTCGAAAACCAACTCGGTTCTAACCATTTGTACAAGCACAAACTGCTATCAATATCCATCACCAGCTTTCCACACTGGATTTTAATTCTCAAATTGTATGTTGGTAGTTGCAGTCAATAATGACTACAGAATTTTCTATTATGTTAACTGTAGCAAACTGAAATCTCATACCTCTGAAAACACAGAAAATATCCTGAGTGCTATTAAAATAAAATATTTCTGAATGGAGCCCAGCAACTCTCCTCTAATTACTTTAAATTTCAGTATATAGAAACTATGTTGAGTGACAAGTCAATTTAGTTGCACGCTGGAAAAGTCCATGTTCTAGGCATGTGTTTATACGATAACAACTTCAAGCATATGCTTTTTATTTTTCCCAAATAGACAGATGATTTTTTTTTCTACAGGCTCATAATAGGTTTTCTGCTCATATGCTGCAGTTAGCACACATTTTTTCTTATTTATAGTTTTGCAGGAATGTACTGTTCTTGGAAGGTGCTGGATTGACAGTCCTGCAAGTTATTCCAACCTGCCCTGCTATCTTCCTTAATCCTGACCTGATGAAACCACCTCCTGGGGAGAGAAAGATGGTCACTCTTCATCCCCTGCTGGTATCTGGCTTCTTCACTGGAGACTGCTCACAAAACTAGCAAGCAAGACCACTTACCAGGGTATTCAGTGTGTTTTGGGCATCTGCTCGGAGGAAATGGTTGAAGATTTATTTGTCTGCTAATCTGTTAATTCTATAGATTCAGAAGCCTAAATTCCAGTTTTCTTTACTATACTAAGAGTTAGGATAGGACTCAAAGAATAATTTTACATGGAGCTGAATTAGTCTTATAAAATTCAGTATTTTATATAGATTTCTAAAATAGAGCACCAATGTCCTTGTTTTATAGAAACATTTCCATTTCACTAAGACTTATCCTGAAAAGAAAAAAAGTTGACTGTCTATTTATCTGTTAAACTCCAGGTCCCTTTTACAAAGATCACAATCAAACATTCAATCATGCTAGATTTAAAACCATTGAGGGGTTTTTTTTTGTAGAAGGAAAACTGCTTCACAGACGTGTAAAACCAAACCACAGCTTGGGGCTAAAATTTGATGGGGTGAGTCTTCATAAAATTCAACTGTAAGAAGATGCAGAAATACCTTCTGGAAATAAATAGTAATTGAGTGTTCTGTTCTTTACTAGATTTTTAAAACTCAGTCCCGGAGACAGAGTGTGGCCCTTGCCTTGGCAGCAGTTCAAATCAGCTGAAATAAACCTGGAGGTTTCATTTTGTCTGGCTTGCCCAAGAGACATCTCTGATCCGTATGGAAACTGAATATAAAGCATGTAGGCATGCAGTGACAAAAGGTGCCTACGGGCAGCAAAGGGCAAGAAATCAGGATGGGTCAGCTGAGTAAACATCAAAGACTCTCAAATAACCAACAGAAAAGTAAATATTCTCAAGCAAATGGGATATGCCCATAACACCATTGAGATTTCATAGAAAACATTCTTTGAAAACAATTCTGCTGGAGTGCTTCTATTTGTCTTTCTCTTTCTAGAATATTGAATTAAAATGATCTGTTTGCTCTTAAAGTTCGTAAGTTCTTGCTACTCAATCCTCACTGCAGCCTCTTGACACCTTAATTATCTCTTCAGCAACTCCTGATAGTATCACAGATGATGGCATTGCCCAAATGGATATTTCTAATACACCTCACCATGATACTTGCTTAGCAAAATACGTGCAGGTACAGAGGATAAAAGGTATTTATCTCTAAAGGGACTGTGCAAGGTCTAGGAATTATTTAAAATCCACTTAAACCCCATGAAGGTAAGAAGTAATGCTTTTAAGGATTATTATTTGAGAGCTTTAAAGGAACATATTTTAAAGACAAAAATCCCTACATGATTTCTCAATGCTTCATCTCCTGCAGAAATTAGGATGAAAGATTAACATACCCATTAATTTCAATGCTCAAGCGCCTAACTTGGGCTAAACTGAGAACTTTTGCTCTTTCATTCTCTCACGTAGCTTCTGCTGTTCTTTAGTAGTAGTAAAACTGGTATGAGCTGCATGTAACCATTGCTTATTAAAACCCAACCATTGGCTGGGGTTTTTTAGTATGTTAGTGTCATTCTGGCTGAGGTGGTGTTACCTCTAGGATGCTGCACATGGGAGTTGATCACTTTGGCTGCACTACAAGCCACCCCAACAGCAGCTTTAGTCCCTTAATATCTGCCATGAGTGGCGGGATGAATGAATGCTGCTGGAGGCTAAATCTCCTTTCACAGCTGTAGCAGGAGGGAGTTGCCAAAAGCTCATGCTGTAGCCTGTGATTTCAGGCGAAGGTATAGCAACTTTCTGGAAGCACGGTGGGACAATAAAAGATGTGCTAAATATACAAGTCCGTGGAAGGCAAATAAAACATATGAGATTTCTTTTGGCCGGTATTGGTGGTTGCTTGGTTTTGCTTGGGATGCAAGAACCTGACCCTGAAGCTGGTTTTTTGCATCTCCACGTGTGCCTTCTGCTTGTTATTCCCTTTGCTGGAAAGAAAACCTTGCCACTGTATATACAAAAGAAACGTGGGGTTTTTTTCCCCTGCAACTGGTCAAATACCAGGTTACCATTACATCTACATTACCTTTCGTGCAGTGCAGCATCTTTTTTCAATCTTATTCGTGTCTCCAAGTGGGTGCGGGTTTCCCCGGGTGTCTGAGGGCAGGTGGGGCCAGCAAGCCGGCAGTGGAGGAACCCGCACGCTCTGTGGGATGCTCCCGTGTGGGTGCCCTTGGAAAGCATCGAAAGTGTCACATCAAGGGCTTTAGTGTAAAACGGGTGTATCCCACCAAAAAAAGAAATAGTGTAACAAAACCTTCTTCTTCCCTTCTCCCGCTGCTTCATAGCTATGCTATCAATGGTTTGGTTTCCGTAGTCCCGGGCTCCAGGCACCGGCACAGCCTCGCAAGCTGACGGTGCCTGGGGATGAGGCTGAGCCCCGACAGCCGCCACCGCTGCCACATCCGCAGCTCCGCTGGGCGCGGTGTTTGCAATCGCCGCCCCCCCCGAACACACACCCCGGGGCGGGGAACACCGGCCCGGCCCCGCAGAGCCCGCCCCGTACCTCCCTGAGGCTTCCCGCCCGCTGCTCCTTGCGACGGCGCGTACGGGATCGCTCCCGGCGGTGCGGCCAGAGCCAGGAGCCCCGAGAAGCTCCCGGCACCGGGGACACCGCGGAGGGGATCCTAGGGGATGCCAGGAGCGGGGAGGGAACCGCAGCGCTGTTTGTTCATGTCCGTCAGGCTGCACGAACTGGAGGGGCCGGGGATTAAATGTGGGAGGTTACTGGGAGGCTCCGGAGCCGGGCAGACGCGTTTCACAAAGCCACGGCACAGCGTGTGCCTGTGCCCCGCGTGTCCCTGCCGAGCTGGGCCATCCCACGAGGGCTTCCCCCCTTGTTGCCGGAGTCGCCCCGGGCGGGGACAGCCTCCCCAAAAGCCCGAGAGCACCTCACGGACCCAACGCGGAGCACCTTTCGGAGGTCGCCACGGGTGGGCGTTTGCCGAAATGCCAAGATGACGGGCACGGGGAAACGCGACCCGAAACCCCTCCGGTGCAGCGGAGCGGACTCAGGGACCCATCACACGGTGGCCCCGCGGGTGGGAGTCCAGCTTTTCGCCCGGCAGTGAAATTTAAGAGCAGCAGGATGCAGGGCCCGGGTGAGACGGAGGCATCCCGCTGTTAGCGCCGCGGGAGAAGCGGGGAACGGGACGGCGGTCCCGCCGTGGGAGGCTCTGCGCCCCCCGCCACGGAGCCCGGGCGCTCTGCGGGGCTGTTCCTGTGCCTGCGGGACACTGCGTGTCGCTGGGCTCGCTGATCGAAGCCTGGAAGTACCAGGACGCACATGCCTTTTGTATTCTTTCGAGGGGAGCCCATTTCAGTGCTTTCCCGGGGAGGACAAACCAGCCAAAAAAAAAAAACCCAATAAATAAAATTAAACTCCTCGTCGCGATGCAAAAATCGCGCTCATGGGGTTTGGAGGCAAGAGCCGTCTGTGACTTTTACGTTCATTTCCCCTAATGCCGCGAAAACGGGGACCTTTCGGGCGGGCGGGAGCACCCCGAGTGACTTGCTGGTCAAATCCCGCTCAGCCGCGACAGCACCTCCTGAACCCGCGTTCCCCTGGCCTCCGTGAACCGTCGATGCTTTTAATTAAGTGCAACTATCCCTTTCTTTTAAAATCCCGCCGAGAAGGGTTAGGTTCCTACTTCTCGGGAGGCTGAGCATCAGACCGGAGCGGGGCAGTCGCTAATTGCATCCCTGCCAGATCTTGTAGGCACGAATCACCTCGACAGGGAGAGACGTGGGGGTGTTGAGTCGGTTTGTTACAAATCCACTAAGGGAAAAGTTCGGGGGAGACGATCTGGACCCCTGTCCAGGACCAACAATCCACCTGCTGCAGACACCCCAAATACCTCGGGGCACCCGCCCGGCTGCAGCTCAGGAAGCGCGGAGAGGAGCGCGGGGGCCGAGCCCTGACGGGAGCTCACGGGGGCCGGGCTGTGTGAGGCCGGGTTGGCCGCTGTCCCGGGCAACTCCGACGCGCGTCCCGTCGGGGATCGCAGCCACGTTGCCCCCTGGGCTGCGGGGCGCGGGTGGAGGGGAAGCCCCGCCGGGGGAACCACATTAGCGAACACCTCCGTGAGGCTCCGGCAGCCTCCCACGGCGGAACGGGCCGTCCGTGGATACCTGCGCTGTCTTTGCCGAGTGCCAAGACTTCATTTAAGAGATGAAACGAGAAACTCGCCTCCGTCTTTTTAACTTTTTTTTTTTTTGGGTGGGGGGGGGAGGTGTGGGAGGTTGCAGAGGGTTGATGGCCCCATCTCTCCGTCTCAGCAGGTGTAGTTTGCCCAAGGCGGGAGAGCCCCCGCGCCCCGCCGCTGCCCGTCCGCGGTGCGCGCAGCGAGAGGAAAGCGGCGGCGGAGGGAGCGCTTGGGCAGGTGCGGACAGTGCGAACGGCGAGGCCCCAGGTACGGCAGCAGCGATACCTGCGGCACGGCAGGGCTCTGCAGCGGGGAAAGCCCCTGCCGCTCCTCGCTGCTTTGGGGTTCACGTCGGGCAGCGATGGCAAGAGGTCGGAGAGCCCCCGGCCCGCAGGGGAACGCTGGTCCTGCTTCCCCTCGCCGCGCAAAGACAGCCCCGAGCGAGCTCGTGGCTCAGCACTTGGGTCGGAGATAATTTGGAGGGACGAGTGGAGAAGTTCTTTCATCTGTCTCCTTCGCTTTGCTTTTTAATTCCTTTTGTTTTCTTTCTTTCTTCCCTAAAGTAGTATTTTTTTTCGATATGAGTACCAAAGATAAATAAACGTGGGCAGGTGTGTCCCGCTCCCCCCGCCTCACCCCTCACTCCGGTGACGTGGGGAACGACTCGAGAAGGGGCAGGAGGAAATGACGGGCAACGCGAACTTCACCGAGTACTCTCCTTCACGAAAAAGAAACCAACAAAAACCATAAATAGGGGATGGAAGAAAAAGAACTTGCAGCAAAGCCCCCCTCTCAAGCCCCAGGGGAGGAGTAGGCTGTAGGTTACCGGGAGAAGCAGAGATTAAGTCTACCTCCACTCTGCTCAAAATTAAGAAGCATCCTAGAGTCTGTGCTGCTGAACAGCAAGGAGGCTTTCAAAACTCTACTTTACTAGGTAAAAATTACTCCGGGCACCTCTCCCTCCCGCAATTCCTCCCCCTCCGCTCCCTCTGCGCACCCCGAAACCTGCCGAGGAGCACGAAATCTGCCTGGTCCTGCCGGGCACCTCCACGGAGCAGGCCTGCAGGTTTCCCTGTAATTCCGGGATTCCCTGTTGTAAGCTCTTAAACAGAATATTGAAACCATTTTCCTTATGGTGCCTGTTCTTGCCTTGTAGCGCTGGCACTAAACAAATAAGAAAAGTGTGTTAAAGGCAGGCTATGGTTACAGCATCTTGGCCTGATATTCCCACATATAATTAAAACCATAGCCACAATAATACATAAATAAATAACAGCAAACAGAAGGAACTGTTCCTGTTCCTGTAGAAAACAACTGTTTTGGCTCTGTCACTGTATTATTTTATTGGAGCAGTCTACCCCGTTCCCTCCTAATTTTATTTTAATTTATTTTAGTAGGAGAGACAGCAGGGAAAGAAATGATGCATTTGCTTTTTTTCTTTTAAGTCCATGTTTATTTTTAATTTTCCTGTATTTTAAAATAAACACGTTGGCTGCAGAGTGTTTGATCTTTGCAAGAAGGAAGCCTATATTGTAAAGGAATGTGCAGCAGTTTGGTATGAAAATGGGATTGTGACTCACAGCTGCAGGCAGAAAAAAAAAAAGGTGTTGTGGTGTCAGCCAGAGGTGTTCAGTCTAATAACTCAAGCTGTAAACTGTATCCTCTAAAATTACTTACGTAGTAAATCACTCAGGGCTTAAAAAATAGACTGGAAAGTGTAAGGGAGGAAAAAAAAACTTTCAGAAGTTCTCTTCATGAAAATTATTTGTAATGATGGGAATTAGGAGTTTAATATCTCCCTCATTTTCTTAAATGTGAGCTTGATGTAGTTAATTGCCACCATATAGCCGATGGTGCTCACTCTCGGTCCTTCGCGAAGCAACAGAAACTTGAAAGGCGTGTTTGGGGATAGCTGTTTCTTTGACTGCTTTACCCGACTTACAGCTAATTTTGACCACCTCGAAAAGAAAAAAAAAATTAAAGAAACAACCAGGGCAGCGAATGATCCTGAAACACCTTGCACCGCAGCGAAAACCCTCCTCAAAGAGCCTCCTCCGTCTGCACAGCCGAGGGGAAAGCGCCTCTGACACGGCTCTTTCCCCGAGACACGGCGTTTCCATCTCTCTGCCTCCCGTAGGTGTCTTGGTGTGGAAGCAGTCGGGAAACTGGGGAGGCTTTGAAAGGAGAGCTCTCTTCCAGCCGAACTGCTGGGTTTGCAGCAGCCCAGCCCGGGAGAGGAGGGAAAAAATTTCACCCCCAACTCCGGTGTCATCTGCAGCGTTTTGCTGCAAAGGAATGGAGAGAGTAATGAAGCAGGAATCCGAAAGGTGCATCCCAAGAAGAGATGTTGCCTTTCAGAAGAGTTTTCCCCGTTTCCAGGAGCGGTCGCCTTCACTGGAAAGGAGATGCTGACCGTGACTTTCGGGTGGTTGTGCCTCGGCGGATAGGGAAAGTAACTTGCTGGGAAGATTTCTATCGAGAGATACATTGAGAGATTTGGAGGAAAAAAAAAAAAAAAACCCAAACCAAAAAACGAAACAAAATAAGACAAAAAAATTAAAATAAAATAAACCAGGGGAAAATGCCCTACGGAGATCAGCAAATGTTTACGGTGGAAATAAGAAGTCAACAACAATTAAAATCTGAAAGCCACGTTCATTAGTATTCAGCACATGCGATCTATCTTTTATGTTTATCTTTCTCCGCGGATCAATATTGTAGCAGCATGTGCCGGGAACAAGCAGAAATCTGGCCACTGCATGTGGCTGACCTTTTCCTCTCTCCCTACAGGTCAGATCGTCTTCATCAAAACAGGTCAGATCGTCTTCATAACTATCATCACCTAATGCGGCCACAGCCACGGCTCTCATTAAAACCGCTATTTAATCTAGACGCTGTGACTAGGAATCAAAGGAGAAGGGGTGTTTGTCCACACAGAGGAATTAGCAGTCTAGGAAGAAGAAGGGGGGAAAAAAAGTTGGAATGAAAATTGCTCTTTTTTTTTTTTTTT
>VZRZ01008040.1:1438566-1454762 GCA_013398175.1 Climacteris rufus
AAAAAAAAAAAAAAAGGGGGGGGGGCGGCTGGGGCTCTATGTACCCCTGTATGGGAATAATACCGTGTTCGACCCTGACTACACCTCCGTCCTTGGTCCTCAGGCGCTGCCCACATTTCGGCATTCACCTGCAGAGGGGCTCTCTCGGCCCGCTGCCGGCCCGGCCCTTCCCCACGGAAACCCGTCGAGGTGAACGGGACGAGCAGCCCCGCCGGTACTTGCCTGGCTCGGCTCCGCCCGGCTGAAGGGATGGGGCGATTCTTAATTTCCGCGCTCGTCGTGGCCAGAGCCCGGGTCCGAGGCAAGGCGAGGGCGGGGGAGGGTGCAGGTGTCACCCGCAGCGGAGTGACAATGCCGTGCCGTCGGGGATCCCGCCGGGGGTGGAGGGGCTCCGTCGGCGCCGCTCCGGGCCGTAGGGGAGCGAGCTTCGGAGCCCCCGAGCTCCAAGGGCCGAAGCGGGGGCGCTGGTGGCTTTGGCAGGGCAGAGGCCGCCGGGGCGGCTGCGAGGCCATTCCCACACCGGGGATAAAACACGAATCCCGCACCCCCCTCCCCGGAAACAACGCTCGGCATTAGTACAAGTGCTGGGGGGTTCAGGAGGTTCCTGAACTCACGCGAATAGAAGGGAAAAAACCACCTAAACATCATCTGGAAGTCGGAGGGGAGAGAGGCGCTTTACTTGAGCTGAGCAGCCGGGACGCGGCGTGATTTTGATAGCTGCTTATCTTTAACATTAATGCTCTTCAGCGAGTACATCGAACATATCCAATTTCTTCTGTCGGAAGCGGGCGTCCGAGAAGCCGAGCGGGGCGGGTTTGTGGCCGGGGTTGGGATAAACGGGAGTTCCCCCGCGGTGGCAGCGGGGAGGCGGCGAGGAGGGCAGGAGACAGGGACAGAGCCCAAACCCGAAACGTTAAAAAGAAGAAAGCTTTTTTTTTTTTTCTGTGGTGGAGAAAACCTGTACCGTCCTCTCCCCCTCCTCCCCCCAAATCCGCAAATCCTCGGAGCAACTTCGTCAAATACAGTCAGCTCTCCCCTATCCCAAAGCTGGAAGCAGCTTCCCAGACACCCACCATCGCCAACCTGGACAGCAGACTGTGTTTGAAAGTTGGGGCCATGCTACCAAATATTTTACAGCAGCTGTTTAATGTTCCCCTACCCAGTTATTAAACCCAAGCGGGAGTAAATTAAAATGGCAAAATAAAGCAAAATAAAACTCCTCCTTTCATTCTACTAAGAGACAACATCTAATTAAGGAATATTTGAATTCCACAAAAAAGGAGACTCTCCATGGCGACACAAAACTTTGCCTTTAAAACTACAGCCAAATACAAACCAACCCAGCTCAGACCAAGCTTAGGCACAGCCTCAATCCCAAGGGCCAAGGCAGGCCAAAGATTGGGGCCTGCTGCTTTGACTCTACCCCAGCTCAGATACCCTCGTGGTGGGGGGGCTCCTTTGACTTTTTTGTTCTCATTTCTTGCAGGACAAGGAGGCAGGCTTGGCCCAGAGCATATTTTTAGATTCCAAGTTTGCTGGTGGTGAGCCAGGGCAGCACCAGGCACTGGCTTCAACAGCTGTGCCCAAGCGTGCCCAACTGTCAGGGACAGCCCTGGGATCCTTTTTGCCCCATCCTCTAGCACAGGAAAAAAAAAAAAAGCCTCCCTTGAAACTGTTCGCCATGCAATGCCTGGAAACCTTGGATTATTTTATGCCATCACCCAACCCAGCGCAATTCGTCCAGGATTTTGTCAACATTTGCTTCACCAGTACTTAGATTTCTATTCTCTAGCTGGCAATGTTTATATGCCAGATGCATTTGTCATTTAGCGCATCCTGCTGGGGTTAGAGAAATATAACCCAGGGATGAGATTAACCTGCCCCCATCACTGGGAGCATACCTGTGGGGTTTGATGCTTGCAGCTGGCACCTGGGATCTTTCCAGGGATATGAACCTGCCAGACAGTGCTTGGAGAGGAAACTTTGAGCTGGGTGCATGCAATCCTACACCAGGCTGCTCTTAAATAGCAAGCAGAGAAAATGGGAGGATCTTCAGCCCAAATACGAAAATGAATGTGTGGGCCTCGAGCTCTTCCAGTAGGGTAGGGAAGCAGGGAGGTCAATAGCCCCAGTTCCCCAAGATGGCAATGAGCTGGCAAGCTAAGGATTTAGCAACATTTTATAGCCATGTAAATAGAGCTACATTCATTGTTTTGTAAGGTACCATAAAGCATAAATCTGCCTCTTGGCTGGTCCAGTTCTGCTTTGTGTTTTCCCCAAAGAGAGAATGTTTCTGCTGTTGCAACTACAACCCCTCTAGACAGAGATAACACATGCACATACACACACCTGGTTCCCACACACCCCTCCACACAGGCACCGATCTCACCCGAATACCCTCAGATCATGTTCATTAGAAGAGCAAAATCCACAGGGATTTTTCCAGGATATAGGGGAAATAAAAACAACCTTGAAAGGAAAGCGATGCTGCTGGCATTCACCCGCCTTCTCCCCTGAGCTCTCCAAGGACACTACCGAGCCCTTGCCACCGCACAGAGCACGGGATGCAGAGTGACAGCAAGGTCCCCTTTGATGACAGATGTGGCTTTATATGAATGGCCTGTTTTGTAGTGTTTGCTTTATTTTTATTACTCTGCCACTTAAGAAGCAGAGTCCCAGCTTTAATAGGGTTTAAGTCATTACTCTCTCCCTTTTCCAGCTGCCTATATGTTGAGGAACTAAGAATTTTACAAAACTTATTTGTTGTATCTAAAACAAATTGAAAGTGTCAGGGCAGATGATTTTTTTAAAAAGAATTGTTCTGAGTGCCAGAAAACATGGGGCCAAATCGTGGTCAAGGTTACCTTCCCTGCTGCCCTACCAGAAGCATCTCTTGCAGCTTCAACCCAAAGCCCCCGTGGGTCTGACAAGCCAGCAGGACAGGGGTGGGGAGGAACATGTGTCTGGTTGGCCCAGATGTGGGACTGGAAGGGGTAATGCTGAAATGAATGTGCAGAGAGCCCATACTGAGCCACAGGGGAGAGGGATGTGCACCTTTTGTCATCTGTCTGCTCCTTTGAGGAGGGCAGCCTTCATCTCCTGAGAAAAGGACCCCACCTCTACCCTTGCTGGGGCAGTGCCCATACTCTGAGTCGACAGGACACCTTCCAGCTCAGGTTCCCCATGGCAACACTGAAGGTGTGACTCAGGGAGGACAGCAATACCATTTGCTGAGCCAGCACAGGCCCTGGTGCTCCCCAGTGACAAAAGGGATGGGTATGTGAGCTGCTGGTGACATGGTTGTGCAGGCTTGTCTGTGGCTGCCAGCTCTGGGAATGAGTGTAGATCAGTGCTGGCAGAGGGTGCTTGATTGATGGCTGGGTATTATGGGGCTACAGTAGACGTGTCGTGCCAGCTTCTGCATACCCAGTCCAGAAAACCAGGGATTATATCAAAATGGCAGCTTACAACCATGCCTAAATAATAAAGGTGCTTGCTTACAAGCACGGTGAACCCAGCCATTTCCTAATGCCAGCAGTACATTTCCTTTCCGCATTTACATTGGTGGCTTGTCTGAGCTCTGCACGTTGGGGAATTTAAAAACAATCATTCGTATTTTTTTCCTTGTTTCTGAATGAACTAGGCTCCTGCAGGAAAATAGCAGGGGGGAATATATTTCTGTTCAGGGATATGGCATTCTAGTCAGGGCATTTGGAGAGTAAAAGTGTAAATGTATAAAGCTGTGAAGAGATAATAGATGGGGAAATTATTTTTAAAATATAGAGGTAAAACCAGGATTACACTTTTCCAGAACCAATTTGTAGACCGTGTGGCAATACGAATTGGCACGGCAAGTGCAAATCTTGGCTATGCATATATAGATGCTATAGGGATCCTTCACCAGCTACTTAAAACAAATGGCTAAAGTCACAAGGTGATGATGTGCAAACATTAAGGTGTGCAGACATGCACACGGACAAACACAGACACGAATGTGCACGCACATATCCTTGCAACCAGCACTGCATGATTATTCTTTCATTTTCAGAAGGTTTAGAAATTTTGAAGCACTCTGATAATTTACATTTACCTATAGGGTCGCAACCACTGGGGTGGCACCTGGTTTACTTCTTGTTGATGGTGATGTCAATACTTTATTTCAATGACCAGAAGGGACATGCTATGCATTAATGATTACTATACATATTCAGATTTTGACTCCTGAGACTGTGCACATTTAGTTTGCCAGGAGATGCTGCTGTCTCTCCAGCAGGTATTATTAACTGAGGCAGCATTAAAGCAGCAAGAGAGGCATTGGGAGAGTACCTCTGATAGCTGAGAAGGGCCAGGAACAGATCATATACTAAACTTCACTAAAGCTGAAATACACTCAGGACATTATCTTGCAATGAAAGATTATTTAAAACTCAAATCTTTGAGTGCAGAGATCATAATGGGATCTATCACGTTTCAGAGCCAAAACTGTGTTGCCAGGTTATAAACTCACATTTCTGTCATCGTCCGGTTGCTGCTGGCTAACCAACTCTTCAGCCACCAGCACCACATTTTTAAAGGACAGTTTGGGAAATGTGTGACTTGGGAGGCACCAGGGATGCCAGGGAGTCAGTCTGGTTCAAGACTGATTCTTTCTTTTTTTGTAGCACGGGAGGGAGCGCTGGGCCCACGGCAACGTCAGCTCAGAGGAGGCGAGGGGAGCACAGACAGAATTACTAACCACATCTCCCTCCATGACAAACTTGTTTCCCTTGTAAGAACTGAGATACTTCTACAAAGCACAAAGGAGAGGGGATAACTGACAGGTGGGGCTCTGCTTGAGCGTGCAGAGATTTTCTCCCCCTTCCCTGAGGTCTGTTTTTTGTGGTTGAGGCTGCCTTTGAAAGGCAGTAATGAGGTAGGAAATCTTCACACTCCTTTTGGCATTGAAGGGTTTCAGAGCAGGATTGATGTTGGAGAGCTGGAAAGAGAAAGTCCAAAACAGGAGCAGTACTTGGGGGTAGTGTAATGTTTTGTAGTGGTATGCGTTCAAATCATTTGATATATGTGACTCCGTGGATAGCAAGAAGAGCTGGATCATTTACAAGTTTTCCTAAATGATGGGGTTTTTTTCTGATCAGCATTATGCAAACTTGTTCTGGCTTCTGAAAACCTATCTTCTTTGGGGGTCTCTCTGGGATGATATAAAGTTTTAATTGACAATATGGATTTCTAACTCAGCTAATACTAACAGTGCCCTTAAGATAAATCAACACAGCATTGATAGGAAGAAATAATTCCCTTAGTGGAAGATGGAAGGTGTTTTTTTTCCTCTCCTGTGGGAGAGAAATAAAAATCTTCCCCTAAATCTGTTCCAAGGGACAGGGTCTATGCACAGAGCTGAGAGCTGGGACCCATAACCCCTAATCCCAGCTCTGACAGACCCCCTTGGTGGCAAATCTCCCCAGTCTCCCTTTCAACACCTGTAAAATGGAGATAATGAGAAGGACATCCTCACTTCCTTGGGGTTTGATGCCTTAGCTAAGGTGTGCTGAGCTGTCTGGGGCTGGTCCCGCAGGCATGCCCGTGTACAGCCCTGATCTACACGCTGGCATTTCGTTGCCATTTGGTTGGCATAAATATCCCACAACAGCACAGTGCTCCAGACGATCATGGGCAGGCATGTAGCAGTCATCCTTTGTTTTCTTTAAACGGTTTCAAGCACCAAAAAACATCTCTTTTGCTGGAGCTGCAGGCAAACCATTTGGCCTCCTGGCAGACAGCTTTGCTAGTCTTCGAGAGCACACTGCCCTTTTCTGGGTAGTCTCATGTTGCCTTTTCTGCCCCTTTCTCTCAAAATGTTTCTTTTGGGGAGGGGAGGAGGGGAGGGTGTGCTCTCATTTTCTTTTATTTCCTTTTTTGAGCCCCAGAGCTGGCAGAAAGCAGCTACCTCAGGATAAGTGTGGCTGGTATGGAGCAATGGCCATGGTGGGGATGCTCCCCGGGCTGTGCGGCCGTGATTAAGATCGCTGTCAGAAAGCAAGCGGCACTTCTTCAGCCTTTTTCATAAAGCACCCAGCAGAACCCAGCATGAAGCCACAGGAGATCTGGGAAATGCCAGAATGGCACTCAAAGTGATTTTTTTTTTTGTCCTTGGAGAGATTTTTTACAAACTCTTCTGTATTGACAAACTGTCAAGGCGTGAGCAGGAGAGATATTTCTGATTTTCAGACTGAAACAAAGCACGACGACTCACACCATGGCCCTAAGAAAGGCCATGAAAAAAGAAAGGAGGAGAGAGATGCTTGCTGGGCTCTTGCCTCCACACATTCGTCAGTGTGTCTGTGAGCCGAGCAAGCTGCCACCTCTGCTGCACAGCTGCCACCTCTGCTGCACAGCTGCCACCGCCGCGGCCTGCAGTGTCACCAGGAAACTGTCCACGTGCAACCAAGAGCACCAGCCCTGAGCACACACTGCAGCCTCCACCAGTGCTTAACTCCATCTCTGCTGCAAAAATGCTGAGAATGACGAGCAGGGCCACACCAATTGTAACAAAAGCCATTCTCCTCATTGCATCAGTAAAGTTTTCCCCCCTCTTTTCTCCTCATGTATGAAGTTGTGGCAGAGAGGGCCCAGGCCACACCAGGGACTGGAATTTAAGAGAGCTGAATCTTATATGCACCTCCTGTCCTGTTACTCCATCTTGGAGACAATCACATTGTGTCTGTCCCTGTCTCATCTCTCCTGTTTTTTAGGTCAGGCTTGTTCTTGTGATTTGTACTATAGGTAGAACCAAGGGGGCTCCCAATTCACTGTGGTAGTAGTAGTAGCAGTAGTAGTAAAAATAGTAATTATAATTATATTAAGAGACTGGGCTGTAGCCAAAACAAAATCCCTTTTCACACATTCCTATTTAGATGTAATCCATAAAACTGCATTTTTATGTCAACACGTTGGCAATGCTATAACCCAAAGGCTGGAATAGGCAAAGGCATAGCTATATGCATATTTATTTTATATCAGGCCATTTTTACACCAGTGTGTGTATAATTACATGGCACATAAGAATTTATTCTCCTGTGTTCACTGGGCTATGCATGCCTAGCAGTGTGCCATTTACACAGCAAATGTTAAATGACTAGTTTGTTATTCCGGGTGGTGCACAGGTAGCCTAACCTTTTTTGATGAGCTGCAATTTGGTCTAACTCTTTTATGGCACCAGAAAGGATCACCAGGATTATAACTTCACAGAGGCAAGGAATTGGCCCTTGCCACTTGTAGCTTAAAAAAAAAAAAGGCTAATTGCATGAGGTGCTACCAGTTCCCTCCTCTGATGTGGCATCTCCCATAGCAGCAGATTGTCTCTCTGGCTCCTCCAACCCTGGAGTCAGGCAGTTGTCAAGAAGTGACTTTTTCCCCTCTGGTATTTTGGCTCTAGGTCTCTAGGTTAGAGACCGCAGTTTTCAGCACCTGCTAATAATTTTTTTAACAGATGATAGAAAGGAAAATTTCCAAATGCAGCAGATATGATCTGCTGTTGCCTGGGTCAAGCTTCATTTGCCCTAGAGATGGGGGGCTAATGCTGTCCATCATTTCAGGAATTATGTTGCCTTCCTCAAGGATGATGGTCAGTGTTGTGCCTTAGCTGCAGAGGGGAAGCACGCTGTGTGTGAGCTCTCCTCTTCCTGCTATAACAGCGACCAGCTCCCCCACCAGTAGAGGCAGGAGAATCCACACTGCCAAGAACTATAATTTGCATTATTTCAAACAAACCTTTATTTAAAATCCAAAGGAAACACTGAGCTAATTCAATGTATGCAGGTTCAAATTGCAGCACCACCATGGTAGGAATTCAGATGCTCTGTTCCTCGCAGAGATCATGTGTGAAACAAGTCTTGACAGAAAACCCCACTTCAATATTTCTGGCAGCTCTCTGTCCCACGACTTCCACCACCCTTTGCTAAGCAAGTCCCTTGTCCCCTTCCCTCTGTTTTTCTTGTGATAGTGTGTGCATTTTAATCCAATATAACTATTTGTTCTCATAGCTTTCCCTGGCCAGCAGGAAGTAATGGTACCTCTGATGGGCTCTTGAGAGGCAAGGGAAATAAATAAAAGACAAGGAAATTGAAAGAATAACAAAGAACATACCATCCAGGGCAGGTTTCCATTAGGCTCAGGAGGCAAATGACAACAGGCATGGAAGGCTGTAGATGAGACAAAATGTCTCATAAGGTTTTTGTCACTCTCTGATGACACTGGCTAGAAATAAATACATCTTTTTGTCTTTCTCCTGAGTCCTAAGCTGATACAAGGTGGAAGTCAGGAGAAATATGGAAGGCTGAATGTCTGCAGAGTGCGTGTTACAGCTAGTACTTCTTCCCCTGCTTTTTCCAGTATGTATGTATATAGCTACCTTTACCCATCTGTAATGTCAGCCAGGTCTCCCTGCTGGTAACTGGTATGGCAGAGCTGCCTTGCCTTTCTCCAAGAAGTGCTTGTTCATCCTCATCCCAGCCCAGAGACAATGGGTACACACAGTTTTCCCCCATTTTACATGCAGAAGCTGCCTTTAAGCTCTCTTTCACAAACTGATTGCTTTCAGACATACTCATCACAGGGTCAGAGTCTGAAGTTGAAATCAGCATGTCCAGGTGAATGTTATTCCCCTCCTCATCTCCTTTTAAAAAATTTTTAAAAATTTTTTCTGCTTGCAATACTCCTTTTCAGGTTTGGAAATTGAAGTTATTTTCCTGCCAATGTTTTCTGATTCCATGTGGCAAACATTTCTCTTTCCAGTGGAGCAGAAGCCAGCATGGCTGCCTCGAGCATGCATTGGTTTTGTGTATCCTGTCAACTCTTTCCCAGACAAAGTGAACAGTCCTGAGATCTGTTCTGCCTCCCTCTAATCCACTTGTGCGTCAGCCCTCAGGTTTAGTCCATCACGCATGAACCTGTGGCAAAGTGCTGGCTACTTTTTATCTTGTAAATACAATTTTGAGGACATTGCTCATTTTATCAGAACTATGAAACCTTTTCTAACTTTTCCCTGTACTTTTTCAAGCTTGGCTATACTAAAAAATGTGACTTAACACCCAAAGCATGGACTGCCACAGGACTGAGCCTGAGTGACTACTCATCTTAGTTGCTCAGGTCCCAGGTAAATGGATTGTTTTTCCAAATTGCTTGTTGTTCTTGCTAGGTTCATATTCCTTCCTGCAGGTACATTTATAAAAGCAACAAGTATAGCAGTTATATGTGTTTGTTAATATATAGGATTATGCACCACTTCTGGATAAAATCCATGGCTGTGGATGAGTCTTACCTTGAAACACGTGTGTGTCCCTTTGTCATGGAGAAGTCCCAGTCCATGGGAACTTGGGTAATGAACTGGAGATTAATTCATGTTTTCCATCATCTGTCTGCTTGTATCTATTAAGGGGCTTAATTATGGAGTCAGTAGCTCTAGGTCCTAAGGAAGTATGTTAGATTGGTGCTCTCTCCTTTTCACTCTGTTTTCATATGTTGCATTCTGGAGAACAATTATAATATTGTCCATGTGCTGTCCTTTTTCACACAGTATGAGCATTGCAGCCTATGTTGAATAGTTTTTAGTTATTGCTAAGGTTGTAGGAAAAAAAGAAACCTCTTTGCTTCATGTGAATAGCTCTCAAAACCTAGACTTTAAATATGGTTTGAGTTTTTCAAGCATTGAATCAGGTGGGTATGGGTGGATTTTTGTATTCTAAGTTAGCGTAGATGTCAAATGAAACAAGATTTCAGCTCATGGCACAGACTAAGTGCCAGCCTTCAAAACTTGTATTTTGGGGTATGTTTTAAGTTTTGCTTCAGTCTTTATGATATCATTGTTTACTGTTGCCAACAGATTTGCTTCTGCTATACCTCTGCCCTCATGATACATGTGCTGATAACTGCTTAACTCTTGCCAGAGCGTGTCTCCTGTATTGTGAATAAATTGCAGCTTGAAGTTGCCACATTTTGCCCCCATTGAAGAATCACTGTTTTATTCATTATGGTGTTGCTATGGTTCTGCCATGATGGACAGAGTGAGACTTTTGAGTGTGATTCTGTTACTCTCAGCAAGTACATGAAAAAATTACGGTGTCTTGTCCTCTGATCTGCCACCTATAAACCAAAGAATTGGTTTATGGATAGTCAGATGATAGTCAGGTAATTGCCAAAGACATATGCCAATTGGGACAAGCTCAAAATGATTTTGAAAAATAGCTGACAAACCCATGGTCACTCAGAGCAGAATGTGCCCCTGCAATTCCATTCAAATAAATCCCATAACGCCTCCAAAAGTGACTGCTGCTTTCCATCCACCCTCTTCTTTTGGGGCTACTATTTTTCTATCACTGGATTAGACACCAGAACAGAGCAGTGGTCCTGAGAATTGCAGAGATTCGTTCTGTGGCCATCTGGGGGCTTGGATCTGTGGCATTGAAGGTTTCCATATGCTGGCAGGGCAGGGACACAGGGGAGTCTGGACACCTGCAGCCACTGGGTGTAGCATGAAGACAAAGGCTGGCACTGGTGGTGATCTGAGAGCATTTGTTTTCACAACACCTTTCAGGGAAAGGATGAGGCAACATAGGGAATGAAAGGAAGGGCAGAGGCCAGGCAGCCTGGCCATCTCTTCTAGATGTCCAGCAAAGAGTGTGGGACATGCACCTTGGAAGCTAGCTGGAGCCAAGAAGCTCAGAGAAGTCCACCAAGAGGCAAGGGTCAGGAGTGAATTCAAGCCATCCTACATTGACCTTGAGCTCTGACTGAAGCCAGGTGGTCATTTCTGCAGTCCTTACCCAAGCCAGGCTCTCCTTGGACCAGCAATACTTTGGTCTCTGTATGGACTGCAGATTGTGGGCTCTGACATTCCCTGTGGTGGCAGGTTTCTGGAAAAAATTGATGGTGCAAGGCCATTGCTTGGGGCTTCACCAGGAGAGAGTGAGCACAGGGGGAAGGGATGTTTCCAAATGAGAAATATCTTTTTTTAAATGAGTGATTTGTTCGCTTCAGGCAAATGGCAGAAGGTTTTACTGAAAAGGCTTCTTTATGGGATTGTGGTTTTGCTTGGGGTAGTTTAGAGAAGTCTGTAAACCCCAGGAGCTCAAGGAGTTTGACAGGTTTGACATGCCTTCCTGCTACTTATGAACAGGAGGCTGGAGCAAGTGTTCCTGAGATCACCTCCCTGTTTTCCGTCAAAGCATGCTGGCAAGCCAGAGGAAGAGAGAAACTGTTTTCTTCCCCCATTTTATTTTCTTATTTAAAGACAATCTTAGAAATATTTATTTCTGGATCTTTTAAACTTTGTATTTTTTGGGCTCCTCTCAATGCAAAAGTCCTGTCCACCTTTCTAAGCTTTGGATTAGACCCTTCCACGGAGCCTTGAGCACCTTAAAATCATTCCAGCAATAATCATTAGTGACACAAAACTGGTGTGCATCACCTCTAGAGAACATGCCAGCTCTAAAGAGCCACACTCTCACCTGCCTCATTACCACTGTTAAGCCTTTTTGTGTCCACTTTACCATGCTTCACATGCTGCCTTGTCCCGAAGTGAGAAAATAATGAAAATTATGACAATTATAAAAATGATGAATGAAAATAATTGAAATAATGACAATGAAAACGACTGTAGAGCTGTGTGTGTGTCATGTGCAATGATGGTAAGGGCTGCAGGTCCTGGTGCTGACAGGGAGAAGAGCCCTCTTTACTCTCTCTGGGTCAGCCTATGCCTCTGCACCACCCCTGATCTTACTCAGTAAAGACAGTGAGTGCTTCTAATTAACATCACATACTTGCCAAGTTTGCAAAGCACAGGGCTTGGATTTCTGCTGTAACAGCAGTGGCTGCTGCTGCAATACTTAAGCAGCCACTGGTCAGAGAGCTGTTGCAGTATTTGAGCTGGGGGTCACTGCCCTGCAAAGGGAAAGCCTGGAAAGAACCAGTAATTCATGAAAAATGTACACATAAGGAGCAATTTCCTATTTCTTTGAATGGTAGTAATTTAATTTAAAAAGAAATCCAGTGACAACTTCCTAGGAAATAAATGCCTTTTTGTAAATCTCTGTGCTTAGCTGAAAATCAGCTGAATTCTTCTTATGCTACTTTCTAAACATGCCTCGGTTCCTAACCCAGCCCTAAGCTTGGGAAACTGAAATGAGCTCTGATAACATGAACAGAATGCTTAGGGCAGAACAAACTCAAGAGATTCAGTTAAATTTGCCATCTGAAGAAAGCTTCTAAGCTTTATCAAGCACACAAGCTGGAGAAGACTCTGAAGCTGGCATGTGAGCCTGCTAATATCTTCCACAAAACCTTCCAGCCACAAGGAGCTCCTCAGACCTGGGGAAGTCCCCTGCCTCCTGAAGAGAAGGAGCAGCTTAGCTCCAGAGGCCAGCCTGGTAATTCTGCAGCCTTATCCCTGACAGCACCTGACCAGTCCACCTTATCCAGCTGGCCCAGCTGCAAGGCTCATGGGCAAGCCACTTTATTCAAAACCAGCTCAAAAAGTAGAAATTCTAATCCCATGGGCAGAAGACCAGAGAAGGCTAGCTGGACTGAAGAAAGAAAAGCAAGCCCTCCAGTGTAAACCCTCTAACTCTGTTCTACTTTCCTCTTTTTATTTTATTTTATTTTTTACAATTTAAAAATTATTCTTGTGGAGGACTTTTAATGTAAATTGTGTATTTCAGCCTTTTAATTCTCATACAAAGCCAGTTCCTACTTTTCTGTGCTCACTGTGATGGACTATGTCCTACCATTTTGAAGTATTTTCATGGAAAAAATACTCCTTCCCCCTTCTGGACAGAGAATAATGAAACTTTGGGGTTTCCCTCACATCATCTAGATACTTACCTGGTTTCTTCAATTAGGGCAATGGCTGCAAGCCCCAAACTGCTTTGCCAGAACTGTGGGAACACAGTAAGAGGTGACCTGTATGCCATAATGCATCATCTAAATAGACAAGACAGAGGAAATACTAATGTTCCTGTTGTGTAAAGAGGCACTGATGTACACTGAAATTTATGAGACATTTCCACATAGGAAATGTATGCTAGGAGCAAAAATTCAGTTTGGTCCAACCTAGTGCTTTGTCACCTGACTAGTTTTTCTCTC
The DNA here is from genome assembly GCA_013398175.1 of Climacteris rufus. Classification (NCBI taxonomy): domain Eukaryota; kingdom Metazoa; phylum Chordata; class Aves; order Passeriformes; family Climacteridae; genus Climacteris; species Climacteris rufus. The sequence continues at coordinate 1,451,701 of VZRZ01008040.1, forward strand.
TGTGGAATGAGATGTTACCTCTCAGGTTTGCTAGATGCAGATCAACCTTGGGGGCTGGAGGAGTTATCACCAGAGTTCACAGACCCTCGTGACTCTGGGCCTGATGATGCTCGTGCTCTGAGCTGCAGCTAGCTGCATAATCATCTGCATCACAGCCTACAAATGAAAACCAGAACATCCTTCAGATACCTCTGTCATTAAACAGTTGGTTACAACATCATGAAACCGTTCAGGAGCTGTGGGAATTTCCCTATGGTTCCCAGTCTGGGATTGGGGGTGCACCTCCCCCTGTAGTCCTTTCTCATGGAGCATCCCTGTGCTGGTGACTGCCCTCTGCTTGAGTAAGGGATGTCCAACACAGCTTTTCAATTTGAACTCAGCTCCCACTCCACAACTCATTTTTATTTTACTGGGATACCAGCGAAGCTGTAGCTCAGTCACTGACGTTAAGAGGAACTTTTAACACCTCAACAGCAAATGGAGGAGAATGTTTCCCATTAGTGGCTGAGGAAGTAGTGCTCCTGTAACTTCAGCCTTGAAAGCTAATGAAGCTCAGATTGTGGCTGTGGCCTTTGATGTAGAGATGCCTGAGGTCAGTGCAGCTTTCAGAGGTGCCAGTGCTATGCTGTGTCACCGCGCTCGTCTGGGCGAGGGCCCAATAACTCTAATCCTGTAATCATGTTTCTGTAAGCAACAGCATTTATGGTGCAGATAGTGGGGGATGGCTGCAGTGGTAATTAAACAAGGGATACACTGTAGAGGAGAAGCTAATCCAGCCCTGTAATACTTCCAGTAGAGGAAGTTCCAGCCAACTACGTCAGTAAATAAGTAGCAAAATACTGGAATCAGTGTAGGGGGAGGGTTGTGGGGGATAAAAATGCCATGTTTGGCCATCTAATCCATCTCCCTGCCAGGACCCTCATTCTGCCAGTGGAGTGATGTTAACATGCTGGCAAAAGTGAGGAAATTCAAAGCTGTGCCTTGAAACTCCATCTTTGGCTCCCACTAATGCAGGGGGAGGGGGGCTGAAAGCACCCACTTACGAGTTGGCCACATCTAGCTTTGAATTTAATTCCCTCTCTTCAGCTGTGTCACAACCTCAGGCCACATACTATGCATTGTATGTCTTCTAATGTAGGCTGTTTTCACCCCAAATGCATGTGAATTGTTGGAAAAACACAGTGGCGTATTCCAATTTAGTGTGGGGTGGGGGAAACATATTTGAGTAATTATGGTTTATCCAGGAGATGAGGAGAGCCTCCAACAAGCTGCTCTGCTGTACTAATGAGTAACTGTATAGACATTTCTGTTACTTTATTTTGCACAATCCTCTCAACTCCATTATGGATAAATCTTTTCCTGTGTACACTTTATTAAATTAGAGGCCTTTTATATATTCACTGTTTTAAAAAGAAGAAAAAAATGAGAGTACTTGGTACACCCCTTTTTGATGTGGACACCTCTAACTTTGGTGGGGGTTCTGTGTGCAAAACCGGTCGTGAAAAATCCACTCTATATATCAAGGAATAAAGAAAAACGATGGTTTAAAGAAAATCTAACATCAAACTGCAGACTACAGTTGGATTACTCACAAATGCACACATGCACATACACAAATAGACTAGTATATAGTATGTCTATATGTATAGAAATATACCCTCACAAACATGTTCCCTTTAGCTCAGTGCCTGAAAGTTCATTTGTGGCCATCCCGATTCTTGATATATTATTTGTAAACAGAGGGCCAGGGGACTGGAGTATTTCCTTGACTTCAATGGATGATGAGGCCTCAAGCTGTGAACTCAGATTGGGACCTCTAAGTATCCTGCTGCTACCTAACAGCTTGCTGAAAAATGACATAATTTGTGACATCAGCAATATGCTGCCTTAATAGAGGTTTGTAAAACGGTTTCCACCCTTGTGTGTCAGGACAAAAAAATCCATATTTACTAAATCCGAGGTGGCCCCCTCCCATATTCCTCACACACCTTGCATCCTTTTTTGGCATACAACCATATAAAGTCCCAGTATGCAAAGGGTGATGGAAAACCATTCAACAACATCCATGTGAGAACTCCCACCCCAGCAGTGCCAGGGAAGATGGCACTTTTTAGAAGAACGGTGGCTGCCAGCGGGAGGTTCAGCGATGCAGATTTCAATGTGGAGATTTAATTTCGAGCACAATTCACAGTTTGTATGCAGTTGAAAAATGTTGATTACCACCTGGATGTTCGGGACGTTGTTTTGGATGAAATAAATTTCAATTTGGAGAACTGCCGCTTTTAAAGCATTTCACAGCTCTGCAAACAAGATGTTTTATGTAATTCTAATGGCAACAGCAAAGAACACATCAATTTAAAAAGCACCCAAAATAATGCCAAAAAACCCCCCCGACAACCTTGGATAACAGGACATTACTCTGAAATTGATTCAAGTGTGAGAGTTGTAATGACTTTTGCAAATGTTCCATTCTATAATGCAATAAGAAAAGAATGATTTTCCTCTGGGGTAAATTTATTCCAAAATAAGATGCAAACTAAAAAAAACCTCATGTTTTAAAGAACATAATCGTCATTGGAACCTAATTGGCAGTAGGAGGATTGTGCTTTAACTTGAAAGAGTTGGTGCTCTGGATTCACTGCTGTGTCACTGATACATGAAATTAAATCAGTCAAAACTGCCTGGCCACACCTTTGGAATCTATTGAGATTTCTGATTGGAGGGAGGCTTGACACACACATGGCTCTTTGTAAATGGTAGGGGATGGTACCTCAGGAGGCACACGAGCTCCACAAGTGAACGTGTGGTGGGTGAGGCAGGGTACCTGCCTCTTCAGAAGACCATATTCTGGGTTTTCCAGCCCACCACAATCTGCTCCCTGAGGCAAAGGTGCACTGAGTTAAGAAGAACATTGAAGAAATCAGGGTGGGCCCATGCAAAAATACAGAGACTTCTTTATCTCTCTAAATAGTAGTGTTGTAGGTCTTCCTCACAGAAAGAAGGAAAGAAAATGAGAAAGAGAAAAAGGAAGGAAGGAAGGAAGGAAGGAAGGAAGGAAGGAA
>VZRZ01008040.1:1459808-1488123 GCA_013398175.1 Climacteris rufus
AAAAAAAAAAAGCGGGGAAAATGCGCACCAGCATTCAGGTGCTAACCTACTTATTTGAAAGTAATTTATTTTCCATTTTGCCCGTTTTCCCCCTTTAAAACAGAACGCTGAAAGAAAGAATAAGTGCTTTAACATTTCAGTGTTGTGCTCTGGTAATTACTTTTTCACTTTTCCCCTAAGTTCCAATGTGAAAACCTCACAGGGGGGTCTTTGCTATAGCAGGGCTACAGTTCCCAATCCCAAGAGCAAGATCTGCAATTACAAACCCATTCGGTGCCCTTCCCTATCATTAATATGCACAAAATCCCGCTGCTAATCTTATAATCTGTTTTGTTTCATCAATTGCTTGCCTAGCACCAGGCGGGAAAGAAAAAGAGAGAAAGAAAAAGAAAGAAAGAGGAGAAGAATAAAGCCGGAAAATCACGGAAAGCTTCGGAAGGCAAACGGAAAAGCCAAATAAATCGGATTTTATTTCTGATAAAGCAAAAATCGTTAAGGTTGTTAACAGGAAGTAGGATTTTCCGCCAGAGGGATGGGTGTCGGGGAAATTTAAGGAAAGAGATGAACATATTCAGCATTTTATTGGTATATTCGTTTTCTCCGCGGACGGGTCAAGAAGTTCCTTGAGCAGTCAGCTGCGTGTAAACACCTCAGGAGATTCTGTCAATGTTCAGGTGGGCGAGGGAGAGGAGGCGGCGGGAGCCGTGCGGGTCCGGGGCGCCCCCCGCGCTGCCCCCCGCGCCCGCGCAGCTCCCGCGGGCTCGTCACGCCTTGTCACGAAGACTTCAGTAAAACAATGAAGACATTAGTTTTTGAAATCATCCTCGTCCCACTTCTCCCTCCCTCCTCCCCCACCCCGCGCGGTATTAAGGGAATAAAACCATCCACACCGCACGCGCGCTATTGAGATTAATGAAAAAATTATGCCAAAAAAACCCCAACAAACAAAAAAAAAAGCCGAACAAACCAAACACTCCTCAACAAAAAAACAACCCTTATCTCATATATCTTATTCTCCTCGGCGCCGCCTTGCCGTGCACCTGATGATTTATTAACGCAATCTGCGGGGAGAACGACACGCGTGCCCGGCTTCGGCTCGTCCCAGCTCATCTCCTAAGTAATTGTTTCTCATTAGCTCCGATAATGTTTTAATAGCGCTGCCCATAATTTAGTCAGCCTGGAATTAATAACGGAGGGTGTCCTGAAACGCACGGGGGTGGGGGAAGCTGCAATACAAGCAGGTAGTCTTTAATTAATCAGATTAGCCCGGAGGTCCCCGCGCTGTAAGGGATCGGCCTCGGACGGGACGCGGGGGGCGCAGGGGGAGCGGCCGCGCTGCTCAGCCCCAAACCCCGCGGAGGGGATGCCAGGGGGGCTCTGCCCGCCCCTCCGGGCTAGGGCGGGGCTGGGCGGCCCTCTGGCTCCCCGGGCCGGGCCCCGCCGTGTCCCCGCCGTGTCCCGGGGGAGCCGCCGAGAGGCGCTCCCGGTGCCGCCGCCGCGCTCCCTGGGCTCGCCTCTTCCACGCGGGGCGGTCCGTGGGGTTCTTCCTCCCCCCTTTTCCTCTGCCCTTCATGAAAACAAAAATAACCCCAAAAGGGCTGAAATCGCTGCTGGCAGACGGAGGGGAAGCACACTAAGCGGGGAGACCGGAGGGATAAGGCACTGTGGGCTCCGTACGTGAAATGGCCATGGAGGCGGTGAGAAATGAAACTGAAAAACAACTGTTTTCTATTTACAATTTTAAATAAACAGAACAGCCTTCCCCGCGGTGTTTGTCTAAGTGCAGCAGCATTGCTGCTGTGTAGGTCATGAAAAGGTTGGTGCATAGTTTAAAACTTCCCATTCTGTTAATTTCTTAAAGAACAGTCGTTCATAGTCTGAGCACAAAAGCTCATGATTTAATGAGGAACAGAAACAAAATCTCTGATTGTTGGTGTTTCAAACTTCATTGGAGTCCTCTGGCAACCACAAGTTGATCCTCTGCAGCTTCAATACCCTTTAGCCCTCCATATAAGAGTACATGCTGAATAGAGGACAATGCCTGGTTGTTATGTTTATTTACCCTTACTACAAGCTGGGTTAACCTCTTCAAAACAGCTTTACTAAGCCCGTTAACCACACAGCCCACATGATCTGTAGCCGTATCCCTAATGTGATGTAAATCTGACTCGAGACCATATGCACAAGTTCTGCTGCATTGTGTCTCCAAAAACTACAAGTTTATTGCCATCCAACCCTTCCCGGGCTGGACGCTTCCAGGAGGAAACTCTCTGAATAGTGACTGCTTAAAAAAAAAAAGAGAAGAAGTCAAGAGTCCTGCATTGTCAGAGCATTATTTTTAATGGCTGTTGCACATTTACAGAAGAGTGGGTGTGGGGGGAATGCAAAGCTCACACAGGGTAAAGATTTTCATCGCAGTAATTCCAACTGGTGCATAATTATTCGAGGCTTTGCCCTTTCTGCCAGGAGTTCTGCATCAGAGCAGGAAGAAGCACAGACAGAAACAGAAGCAATCGAATCGGTTTTCATCTGCTCTTTTAACACAGCCCAAGGCTTATGTTTTGCCTTTCTCCTTCAGTGAAGTCATAATCCCGCATTTGTAGTAATTACTGTGATGTCACACAGTTGGTGATGTAACTTCGTTGCAGGCTATGAGTAGAACATGGGCCGTGCAGGGGTGAGCAGTGGTTTGAATTGGGAATAGTTTTTAGTAATTAGTAATTCTGGCAAGCAAACTATGACAGATCTGCAAAATGGAAATGAATTTCTGTTTAAGCTTGACGTCTTTAATTTCCTTTCCCCCCCGCCCCCAAGTATTATAGTCATCTTTTAAAACAGCTACTGTGGCCCCATGGCGAGAGCTTCATTTACCAGCTCATTTTTTCTTGATGGCTGTGGCAAGCGTAACAATGTTCTGTGCCTGCTTCAGTAATGGCATGTCGATCATGCTCCCACGGAAAGTAAACGCTCCCTGGAAAAAGAAAGAATATAAACTTCCTGAGACACCTCTGGAAATTGCAGCTGGTTTGTCTCGTTCTTAAAAAACGCGGCCATTTGCCAAGAAATAGAATCTCCCATAGGAGTCCTGAAGAAGTTTTAGGAGACAAACTAATCGAGATGGGGCAAGTGCATTTAAAGAAACGTGGAGGGCAACAAGCTCTCCAAAGAGGAGGCAAAAAGAGAGAGAAAAGAGAAGCCCAGTGTGCAGCTGGCCTGGGGGGCAGCTCTGCTCCCCACCTCCAGCATCACCATCCAACATCCATCCGGGGCTGTGCCACAGGGCCAGCGTGAAGCTGCCTGCAGAGGGCAAAGCCAGAAGTTCTCTTTGTCAGGAAACAGCAATGGGCATTTGTGGGGGTGGAGGGAAATCTTCTTGACTTGAGGGTTTTCTGAGGTTGAGCTGCTGCTGCACCTCTCCATTACGTCTCCAGTGCTAAAGCTAGGCTGCACCTGTGCTGACAGTCAGGGACTGGGATGAAAGCTGAAGGAACCAAGTGGGTGGCACAAAAATATTGCCCAAATCTGCTCTGGAGCCAAGGTAAAGGCCACCTGAGCACCACATGTAGGGAATGGATGCAGAACTACTTTGTGTGCCTCAGCAGTGACAATCTGAGAGCCAGGACAGGTTTCAAAAGTCACTTTGTATTTCTAAGGACTTTTTGTTGGTACCACGGTGACAAGTTTAAAACAATTAACTATGAATCATAGTTAAATCTTAAACGAAGATACACGCTTTACATAGGATCAGAGCTGACTTATTCCCTTAGATGCTTTAATCCACAAGTGTTGCTGAGGTAGGATTTGGAAGATAAAACACTGCATTAAGACATGCTGAAGTTCAACAGACAAAAAAGAAAAAATTGTTTGCAATTCCAACAGTACTTTGACACGTTAAAAAAAATCCAAACAACACACCCAAAAATGCAAGTACAAAGACACAATCCCTTCTGTGAAGAAGTCAGAACTGAGGGCCTGGCCCCAGCACTGCTAGGGCATCTCTGTGAAGCACTGCACACCCTTGTAATGTCCAGTGCAATCGATGTGGGATCACAGGCTGCCCTTGGGCTTGACAGGCAGCGAGGCCAACCAAGAACGGGGTAGGAACCACAGCAGCCTCTGTGTCTGTGCAGCGTAGTGAGAGAAATGCAGAGGGGAACAAGCCATTTATTGTTTTCTGGTTTTCATTTGAGGCTTGATCATCGTTAAATAGAGGACTGTAGTAAGTAAAGTGGAAATATAACCCATTTACAAAAATGTTTAGGAATAGTGGCATGTCTAGCTCAACTGAAGCAGTGTTAATTAAATACTAAATCACATCCTGGAACAGTTAAGACAAAAATCCACCTTACACAGTACTCTAATACAAATCAATATTGTTGCATGTAAGAGCAGGCCGTATTAAAGCCATTGAAAACCTAATAGTAAAAATGATTATTTTATTCAAAGAAGATTTTCCTATTCTAGTTTGCAGTATTTCAGGTAGGTTTGGAAAACAATGGGACTGACAGATACTCGAGGGGTGATGCTTCAAAATTATTTTTTTTTGTTTACAGAGCAAACAGTCAACCCCACCCTTACCCCAACATCCCCAACATCATTATTATTATTATTATTATTGCTATTAATAATATACTGCTTTTTATTACAGCAATATATCAGTAATTTTCAGTTTTACTTTTAAAACTTTAAAGAAAATGCAGCCTCAAATTATTCAATTTATTAACTGTTGTGAAAATAAATTCAGAACCAAGTAAACATTTTATGACATAGGACTTACTCAGAAAAATTCAGGTCTATGCAGTGATCTCAAACCACAAGATAATATTTTTTTAACTGTAAGGAAAACATATTTTAATTGTGCCTTTTTTTCTACAGGCATTCAGTAATGCCTATTCAGTAACAGCTACTTCAGTAGCAAAGTAAAGAGTAAAACTAATTCAGTAAGTTATTGCTCACAGGAGAAATTTGCATTTGGGATGACAGTGATATGGAGAAATATGCTGAGGTCTCAAATCATCCTTCCTAGTTCTGTGAAAGGGTGACTTATCCTAAGTACCTGCAGTAGTTTGCAGAAAGAGATGGGAGCACAGCAATGCCAGTTCTGATCTCTGGTGGTCCAAATCATGGTTGGGAGGGTCTTGTCCCTTCCACAGACTGGACACAGAATGATCTAAAGTCAGATACCCCTGCACGTACCTAAGTTGTAGCATGATGAATCTGGGTCAGAATGTCTTTTTTATAAAGCAAGAGTTAATTAAACAGCATGCTTGTCCTCTCTTCATTAAAATAACATGTTTAGGAAGGAAGACAGGATAACGGTGTCTATGTGGACACACAAACACCGAACCACTTGAGAAATGCCGTACGTTCCTTGCTTTCCAGCATGCAGCTGTACTTTGGGTTGCTAGGAATTTGAATTCTTGAAGGAAAAAAATGCCTTTTTTTTTCTCCTAACAGCAAAGGGTAACATGAAGTTGGCTTCTCTGCCTGTTCATTCTGAGGCTTATTTTCCCCCTGCTAATTTGCAGTGTTGAGCTAAAGTCCAGAAAAAGAAACCGATTTTAATGCCATTGAATATACCCTATTCACTCACTCTCTTTCCACCCACAGGTTTCAACAGATAGGAAATACCAGTAATTACAGCTTTGTCCCCATGCTCTCTTTTCCAGTTCTGCTAGATGAAATTTGCCTCTAGCATTCTTTTGATTTTCTCTCGCATGAATATAAAGAAAACAAGACTTTCTATAAACACCATTTACTTTGATAGTATTAATCTGGGGATTAATTTAGTCATAGATCTAAATTTTCTTTTTGGCTAATTTTCTCAACAATCTCACACTTCCAGCCAGTACTTAGATTTCCAGTAGTTCAACTATGGGACCAAGGGTCTGCTCCAAAGGAAGCTTGCAGCATGAACGGGAACAGCGGTGGGTGGGTAGTGCAAGGCTGGGATTTGCATCCATCGTGTTCAGTGGTTGTGCTTCTTGCTCACTACATAACTATATAAATCATCAGTGGGAGCCCTTTCAGAAACCTGTAAAGGGACTCTGCCATCAGGCTAATCAAACGTGTCAGAGCTGCCCTAGGAAGAGGCAGGTCCTCCAGAGAAGCTGGGAGGAGGAGAAGCCAGGAGGCAGAGCTGCAGATGATGGGCACAGCCTCTGGGACAACACCCAGGTGCAAGTAACTCGGGTGGGATAAGTGGGGGAATGGAGAACAACTGCAGCACCCACCAGACAGCAGTCTGAAAGTGCAGCCCTTCTGAGGAATGGGTGGCTTTGTGGGCCAAAGACTTGGCTGGCTTTGTGGGCTCCCATTTTAAGCAGTGCAGCACATATTCTGCTGTGCCTGTGCAGTGAATGTGCTGAAGGCAAAGCCCTGTGAAAAACAGGGTGACTTTGGCAATCACCAGTCTGTAGAGTAGGGGGGCTGTAAGGGCACTTGGGCTGGTACATGCTTTACAGCTGTGAAGGCAGCACAATGCAGCAGATGGGTTTCTATTTGCACAGCCTCTGTGCTCCCTCTGTCTGGTTGCTCTACACCTCTGTCAGAGCACACTGTCAGGGAGGAGTCAAGTAAGAAAGTGAACGAGCAGCATTCTCCGTTTGGGTCATCATGCAGCCTAGCTAAAAATCCTTCCCAGTTGACTGACAAGCAAGGAAAGACTCAAGGTGTTTCCTTCTGGCATGTAGTATTATTCATAATGACATTTAATGCTCTGCTAAGACAGTAATAGCATTTTTAAAAACTAACAGCAATTTATGCAAGATGCAGGCCAGGCTGAGTAAGGTCTTAACAGCTCTACTTTGAATTTCAGTATATCCTAAAGCGCTGTAAGAATGGAACAGAGATTTGGCAAATACTGAAAACAGCTGCGAGTTAAAATTATAGAAAACTGCTAGTTTGGTGGGGTTTTTTTCCTCAGAAAGTAATGGCAAAAAATTGGCAAAATGCAAAAAAGGGAATTGAGAATAGTCAGTTCCAAGCGATGCAAGGATCCAGCCTACAGAAAAGAGAAGTGATAAGGCAGAGTTGACAGAGAACAGTAATTTTCGCAGAGCAGGACATCAAGATATAGGCTCATGATAAAGAAGGGCAAATCAAATTGTGCAGTTAAAATAACTAATGCAGCAAATTTCCAGGTGGTTGTGGAGAGACTGAAGAGATGCAGAACCAAACTTTGTAACACATCAGTTTGGCAGACCTTATGCTTACATCTTATGAACTTCCTTTTGGATAAATGCAGGCACTACCAACACAGCTCAGACCTAGCAACTTCTCTGACAACTTAGAATACAACCCTGGCCACATGTTGCCATGGATCTTGAACATGGCTCTTGTCATATCTATATGTCATCCTTAAAGATTTCCTTTACCTGTAAGAAATGACGTATCAAGTTACAGAAGGAGTCTCAGCATTGATCTGTTGTTTGCCATGGCCAAAAGATGAACACATTAATGCACATGGAACATGAAGACTTCCTCTTTTTGTGTATGTCTCTGCGTGGCAGTACTCAGGAACATTTGCTTTGTGAAACTTATGGGAGTAGTTAAGAGCTTGGTAAATCTGTAAGACCATTTCATAAACAGAGTATACTGGTTTTTAGTGGCAAGAATCATTTAACCTTTCTAGAAGTTAAATGGACTGGATCCATGATTTCTGTGTTGTTTGGGGACCAATATGTTCTGGTGGAACCAAGAGAAAGGAAGAAATTATACATGTGTTTTTCTTGCTAGTGTTTATCATGGGTATAATGGAATTGCGTTACATATGGAATGGTGTTGACTTCGACTACAACAGGGGATGGACAGGATGACAAGTGAGCTTCATGTTTTTCCATAAGATCACGGACTGTAAAATTTTATACTTCTTCAGCTGTCCCAAAACCTTTTTATATAATACACAAGGTTACATGGGGTTTTACTTTCACCATCTTTTGTTTCTTTATGTACCACTGAATTAAGGAGAGAAATAACTGGGATAAAACTATCACAATACAGAACATTTAAGGCACCTCATAATTATGTGATACAATTATCTCTGAACGTTGTATTAAAGTATTTGAGTTAATTAAAGTAAAACAATAATTGTTCTGGGACATGTGGGACAGTGATCAGATGAGCTAGTCCCCTTTGGTTGACAAGACAGAAGAATTACATGTACTCCTGCACCTGGGAATGCTTGCGGCTTTTTCCTCAGCATTTGCTCCATCTGCAGTTATCTGTGCCTCTAACCACACCCATCCCAATGACTGCAATGAGCTCTGCTTACTGCAGACCCTCAGTTCTTAGACCACTGTCATCTATTAATCTGCATGGGTACTGAATCTGAAGATTGGTTTTCCCAAGACATAGCAAGTATGTAAATTTTGCAGTACCAAATAACTCCTGTAAATTTCAAAAAGTCTACTGGCTCCCTGTTTGTTGGCAGATGGAACTCCAAACATAAGCACCAGTTTTGAGAACTCTGTGCTCTGTTTTGGGAACCACTGCTGCTGTTATTCATTACCTCAATCATTGTCAAGCCTTTGCTAATAAACCTTTGATTTGATGCCTTGTTCTACCAGAGCTCATCATACATGTAGCCAACACAGGTTACATTAAGATTGTGGCTCGTCTACAGTAGAAAGAAAAAAACCCAGTGCTCTTGCATCAGATGCAAGAACATAGCCAATAGTGGTATTTTAATTTATTGTGTGTGTCAGCATATGGGCTGTGCTAGGCCACTGTGTAGAGAAAGTCAACTTTTTCAAAAGCAGCTTTGGGAATCTAGTCAGGCTATTTAGACAGCAGGCCTGAAGGTGCTAGAGGATCTGGGTGAGTAGGTAAGGCTTTGGCATGTGGGAGACTTTGGGTAGTCAGGCCAGTGGAAGAGAAGGAAAAGCAAGACAAGGTAATGTTCCAAGAAACTGCAATATGGACAAGAAAGAACCTGCTGCTGAATTTTGAATTAAGTATGGGTCCAAAATAGGGGTCATCTAATGCTTATGGAATTGACAAAAAACCCTCTTCCACAAGTTAGGGGACTATTGACTGGAAGACAATTTCACAAGTGAGGGAAGGTCCTTGGACAGTACTCTGCTGTCACACAGTTAGAAATAGTGCCCCATTGATAAAGATTTGTTTTTTTCCTAATTACTTTTCTCAACAAAGTTTTGCTAGCCTTTGCAGACCAAGTCCCTGCAGAGCATGTGGCAGTCAGGTTATCTCCTTGTCCTACTTGGTTGTCTTCTGAGGGAATGTGCATCTAGGACGTGGGGGAAATAAGGGGACGAACAAGCCAGCCACCCTTCTTTCCTCCACCCCCTCCATCATCAGGAGATGTCACGAGCCAAACAGAGCTCCCACACTGCTCTGCTAACACAGGCCAGAGGCTGTGTGTGAATACAGCCATTGTGTAAATAAGGAATTATGTAAGTCCCCTTCCAACCCCTGGGACCTGTGTCAGCACTTGTGGGCAGATGCCAGGTGAAATGGAAATGAGCAGACCAGGTGATGCCAGCTGGCCAGGGCAAGCCTTGTGCACCTCCTAACCCAAGCAGACAAGCACCCTCAAGTCCATGGATGCAAGAAATATTTGACCCACAGTTATCTGAGAAAGACTAATTTTTTTCCATGGTAGTTCAGTGTCTTGCCCACTTCTGAAACACAAAGGTCTAGCCATGACTTTTGGAGACACCAAAGAAATAAGGAATAAATGTGCTAAAATCTGCTTGGTTCTGAGAACATTACCTCTAAATCTTCCCAATATTAGCTGTTATAAGGAAATGCGATCTTTGTGTTCTTCAAGCAGGGCAGATTAGGTCTTCTGAGGAGGGAAGGAAGCAGGTGGATGGCAAAGGCTGCCCCTAAAAAGCATGGCATTCAGGAAGATAATTCCCCTGGGATTAATGAAAACACACATTGTTTAAGTGACTCCCTGCAGAGGAAATTTGGAAGTCTTTGCTTTGGGGCTTAAAAAGAATGCTTGGATTTGCTTACAGGTAATGAACAAAAGAGAAAAGGAGCCTGGTCGCAGCAAATGGCGTTGGGTCTGTGCCTGGGGGAGGAGTGATTATCCTGAGTACAAAGGAATGATTTCTCTTGAAACAGAAGGTTGAGACCATATTTTTGGGGAAGTCAAGAGCTAACAGCTGTGATGGTGCCGAATGCAGGTTTAATTAATTTTTTTCTTCTGCAAGTTGTAGCCAAAGAGCCGTCATAAAGAGCTGGGTCATGATTCTACCTTCTCGTAATGAACTTCCAAAGGTTACTGAGCTGCTAGGAGGGGTTTGGTGATATCTGGGTCAACCGAGAATGTCTTCCAGACTACAACAAGATAATGTCCCTCTCTCCTCTCTGCTCAGGCCTATTCTGCCTTCAGAGCATGACACACAAATATGGCCTTTTTTAAGCATCTTTGCAATGCGTAAGAAGTGCCCAAATAACCAGAGCAGTCAGATACAACAAACTGAAGACTTCACGGGCAGGGAGCTACCAGAACAGAGCTTTTTGGGCTATATATTTCTGTATCCCCTGCTTTGGACCCTTTCACATTCATCCCTTTTCTGTATGGGTGGAAAGACACTTGTACACAAGATCTTTAGGGAATAAATGATCCCTGAAAAGGTTGGTCAAAGCTATCTTTTTGGCAAGCGGAAATGCTCAGTGGGTCTCTGTGATCTGTTGAAGCATGTATGGGGAGGGAATTCTGCAAAGTATCAGCCCCATTAAGTTTCTGTAGCCATTTTGTTGATGTGAAGAAAACATTAGAAATCACACCTTTTGTTTCTTATTGTCAGTGTAATCTTGCACTGGAGTAGAAGTAGTCAGTGAGTTCCGAGGATAAATCAGTTTGTAATGCCAGAAGCAGGCCTGTTTGTTTGAGATAGGCTTTTACCTCTAGGAGCAGATGGAAGGACACAAAAGGTCGAGAAAGAAAGAGCAACAACCACATGAAACAGAGATTGATTTTTGCCTCAAATAACTCCCGAGCAGCAGTACAAGAACTCTGACAGAAGAAACCCTTTCTAAAGCTCAACAGGTAGAAAGGACTTTGTGATCCTTCAAGTCCACAGTGGGGCAGGAAAGATGAAGAACAAGAACCTACAAGGTCCTTCATTTCTTCTCCACCTGGCATTAATGTTTCCAGCCCATATATAAGGGTCTTGCCCTGCTGTGTGAGGCAGACAAGCTGGTCTTCCTTCTTACAGTCCCCCAAGCTGCTTGAACCACAAGGGACAGCCCTTTCAGCTGGAATGGGACTAGGGATCCTGCTTGGTCCAGCTCTAGAAACTCCTCAGGCCATCAAAGTCTCTCACTCCCGCTGAGCAAACAATCTATTTGAGATCCCTGAAGGCAAGGCAGACATGAGGACTTTTTGGTATTGCTGTCTTTGCATTTTCTTTATTTACCTTCTTATTGTGGTTGTTGCCTTCCTGTGTGCTCCTCTAGAGTAGGAAAGAATAAAATTAAAGAAGCAGAGGAAAGTTCTAGAAATCAGAAATATTCTCTACTGGTTTTTATTCTCTCTCGTACACTGTATTGGGAACGGAAGAATCCTAGAGAGCACGCTTTCTGCTGCCAAGCAAATCTTTATTTTATAGCACAAAAGCAGCTTCCTGGACAAACAGCCTATCCAACCATGCATTTTTTCTCCCTAGTGAGCATCATGGTTATTATATGGAAAAGTGAAAAGTAACTGATATTAAGACTTCAGTATCCTCAGATGCCCTTAATTTAGTAATTTGGAATTAACTTGAGGTTTATAGTCAGGGAAGTAATTTGTTAAATATAAGCTAGAAAATTCAATCTGAAAGTAAATGACTACAGCATACACAAAAGGCATTTGATAGCGAAGGGAAAGGCAGCTGTAAAATACAAGAGAGTTCAGAAAAATAATAATAGTGAAGCTCATTCTGCCAACAAGAACGGAATTGCCCATGTTTTTGTATTGTGTTTTTTCTAATTTCGGATTAATTTTCTGAATAGGATTGAACAGCCATTTTTTACTGTGATTCTCTATTTCAGCTGACAGAGCTTTTGCAGAGAGCCATGCCAGGTCCCTAGAAAAGCTGGCTAGCACAGAGAGGAGTGAAAAGGCAGCAAGACTGCTGCTACTTAAATTAACTGAAACAATATTTTGGCTGTACAGGCTTCTGAATTCCCTCAGTAAGCCTTAAAAAGAGCCATCTGGTCAGAACATTACATCTCTAGTTAGATCCTGCTTTGGAAATTGAAACGAGGCTTTTGAGGGCTTGTTAATGCTTTTTAAAGAGGGATTGTGGAGGTGGGTAGGTGCCTTGGTGGGCTGCTTGGTGCAGAGCAGGTTTTGGCAGGGCGCTGGGCAGGTGTCTGCGGCGATGGGTGCCTTCCCACGCCGGGCCCGTAACACAGCACCGCCTGCGCTGGGAATGTGCCGACAGCATGGCCCTTCCAAAATCAACTCACCCTGTCCCACAGAGACCCTGCACGCAGCTCCTTGAGCCGACAAGGATAGAGGGTTGTGCCTTGCTGAGGAGGAGCCCAGAGCGGTGCCATCCTGTGCCCTCTGCAGGCCCTGCGTGCCCTGGCACAGGAGGAGCTGCCTCCTCCAGGAGCTACCTCTGCGTGGAAAGGCTATGGAGGTGCACAGATCCATCCTGCTCCCAGCTCATGGTGAAACTTCTCCCTGTGGGAAATATCAATGTGCCATCTGAGTCCCTCTCCCTCTGCGTTTTGGACACAGGTCTTTAATGAGCGGAGGAAAACAGATTAAGAGCCACCAAATGCCTGCTGGGGAATGGAAGCGGGGAGAAGCTGGCAAGAAAATGTTTTGTATCAGTTTCTGCCCTGCTTTTGAAGCTTAGAAGCTTTTGCAGCCCCGTGTAGTAAAATCTGTCTCCTTCTCTCCCCACCTGGCATAACTCCCTCAGGACTGATTGCACCAACGTATTAACCAGTATAGCACAAGCAATTAGGCAATACAGACCCTTCTGCTCTATTGTAAAGGTTCAAAATTTGCCCCCAGACGGATCTTTCTAAAAGAACAGCCTTCAGCTGTGACACAAAACACATTTCTAAAGCATTTTTCAAATACTAGAACTGTATAAAGAAACTTCGAGTACTAACAGGAGCTCTCCCAATCTCAGTTTTCACATTAAAATTTAACTTGGTCGCTTTTCAAAAAGATAAACAACCTAGCAGTGGCCCATGCTTAAATCCCACGAGCACTTTTCGTCTTTGCACAGAGATGCACCTGACCCTAGACTTCTTAAGGCTGGTGCTCCTAAAAGGTGGCCATTTATCACAAGTTCCTGAATCCCCCCCTCTGCAGTGAAAGGAATATACATTGCCTAATTACCACAGAGGACAGCAAATGCCCTGTTGTTCTTGGAGGGAGGGCTGACAGTGCTGCAGCCCAGCATGCACAGAGGTACCCTGTGCTGCCAGTGTCGCCCTGAGATGGGATCTAGCTGAGTAGGTGGCACCTCAAAACTCCGCAGTCTGTCCTGGCCAGGGGGAGCGGGGAGCTGGGCTGCTCTCTCACTCCCAGTTCTACATAAAGCCCTGAGATATAATGCCCTAATAAAGTGCAATATAATCCCCGTGGGTTGATGGATCCCATACAGCCGCATTCCAGAGGGATGCTCCAGTGCATCTCTTCCAAGAGGCACTCCTGGGACACGGTCCTGCTTTCCTAGCAACCACGGGCTGGATTGAGATGGGATGGATCCTGTGTGGCTGAGGAGCCCTCATGGGGTCCGTGGCACAGGCAGGAGAGGGAGGGAAGCGGGGAGAGACCTCCCTGTGAGGCAGTGGGAGCTGGAGCTGGCCCAAACACAAGGGCGCATCGTCTCTAAGATACAATGGCTTGGGGTAGCTTTTCCTAAACAAAGAGCATTATAAGGGAGCCACTGCTGGAAATTTCCATTCCTTTGTTGCGTTGATGCTGTGTAAATAAATGCATTCCTAAGATTTTTCATAATCCTGGAAAGCTCCCTAAATGAAACGGTATGGTTTGCCAAATCACTGGAGTTCATATATATTATTCCTCAGCTGCTGGGAACACGATATACAATGGCACAGAATATAATGCAAGAAACATATGCTAAAGGTCTTCTTAGAAGCACTCTGTGCATTTGTATGTAGCACATACAGATATTTCTTTTGTTTTGCTCTATGGGATCTAAAATATTAAACTCATACTACAGCTTGGGTTTATGATATACTTCCCTTAACTCTAAATAATCCTTACCTGACAAGTGACCTTGGCAGCAGCATTTAGTTATTCCCTAGTTTAATGTGTGGGTACTTTGAAAGCATTTATAAATTACTATGAGATAAATGTGTAATCAACCTTTTACTTTATTCTTCTGCTTTTCTTTATATTTGAATTTTATTTAAAAACAAGACAATTCAGGAAGATCCCATTACAATGATGATATTGTGCCTGATGAATTTACAAGAGGAATGGCTTCAAACTGCATTTTCAATGTCCTACTTTTTTGTCGTGTATAAACACTAACTACATATAGAAGAGATACAGTCCAGTAGCCAGTGTATTGGTAATGTAAACACAGGAGTTACTTAAATAGTAAAGACTGTTGTACCCTCACTGTTAGAAATCAGAAAATTTTCTTAAAATAGGCTTGTAACTTCTCCCACTAACTCTACCCCCTTGGGGTAATTAATCAGTGTTTTTAAGATCACTTCCCTGTTTCATGTAGTACAAACACTTCAGAATGTTTAATAGAAACTGTCTTTTAGACTACTGGACTGATGCTTATCGCTCTTCTTTTTCATTTTTGAACAAACTGACATTTATCTTATATTTAGACTTTCCAACAGCTATGCATGCTTTCTTTAGGATGACTATTTTAATTCTGAAAATCATATTCCCTAATGATTTTACTGGAAAAATATTGAAATCATCTAGAAATAACAGTTTTCTTTTTAAGCTCTTTTCAGTTTTAGATCTCAAAGTTCTAGACAAAAGAGAGAACTTAATAAACAGTTGAATAAAATACAAAAGATACTTTTTCAACAATTGTTACTACTTGTCCAAAATACATTACCATTTATTTCCTAGATATACTATTTTTCAGTTGGTTTAGCAACGTAAAAAACAGCCCCACAAACAAAACAACCTAGAAACCAAACTAAAGCAACCCCTCAAACAGGACTATCTCCATAAGGTAAGCCCAAATACTTCTGGCTAGCTGGTTAGCTCTCTAATTTCCTTCTGTTTGGACACTGACACAGCATCTCTAATTCCACAGTGCTCATCTGAGATCCTAATTTTTCCTGATCTCAGCACTCACATTTGGGGGCTACTGTGTCAAAGCATTTCAGCCTCCAGGATGAAGTAGCCTGGTTCAGCCTTCTTTCAAAGGAAGATTATTATGGTAATTGTAGGTCTCAAATTGGAATAGATTATAAAAGCTTGTTACTGTATTTTAATATAAAATATTGTTAACTAAAGGCATCAAACTTGAAGCCAAATTAATAGCAAACTATGATCCCAGAGACTGCAGACTAGGAACTTATCTACCACACAAACAGCTGCACAAATCCCTCACATTTATTTTTTCCAGGCTTTCAACTTTGATTAATAACATGGTAAAACCATGCAAGTCTCAACCATATTAACCACAGCTATATTTTTAGCCTTACTGACATGAACACTTTAATATAATAAAAGGGAAAGGAAAACAGAAGAGGTGTTTCATTAGGACATGAGGATTACTGAAACCGCTGTGTGGAGCATTTGCCAGGAGGTGGTAGGGGAAGAGTTATTACTTACATTTTAGCATGTCGTTAGGATGTGGAGCGAGAGGATCCCTCAGTGAGATATGTTTGCTTTGGAAAAAAAATTAAGTAATCAGACCGTCCAAGCTCCTCGCACTGACGCAGTCATAATAGCAAATTAGAAACTCAGTTAACGAGTTTCCAGCGTTATGTGGAAAACTATTTTCCAATTTTCTTACAAAGCCCAGTAATACAGTGCTACAAGATCCAGAAGTTCACATATTATAACCTGCCAGTTCTTTTTTATTGATAGATGGCTACATGCAAAAATATATGAAGCATGCAACCTGGTTGGTTAAAAAAATAGCCCAAACCATAAACTCTCAGCAAATTTGCTCTTGCAGCTGATTACAAAAGCTTATAACCTATTTTAAAAGCATTTATGAAGAGAAAAAAATCCCTCAAAACCAAACAACCCCCCCTGAATGGCTGATATAAACAAAAAAGCCCAGCATTATGTCAGTAAAATAGCAGCTTCAAAACAGATCTGAAGACTAATGCTTGCCTGGTACAAAATTATTTAATATTAAACACGTTTGGTTAATCATTCTGTGGTACTGGGACTAGAGTTAAATTTAGTCCAGTCTCCTAATCGACTGTTCATATGACAGGGGTGTTCTTCAGATGAGTTTCTGACACTAAATTCAGCTGAATGAATAGTATTAAACACATCACAAGCAAATAATATTTGGCTGAGTAAGTCGTTCGACTTTTTTCTTGCTACATCTACCTGCCTACACATTTGCACCAGCAGTATGTTTGCAATGATGCCTTTTGTAAGGGAGCCAAGCTTTGTAAATCAGAATAATGGGCAAAACCAGACACATATTTTCTATTCCTATATTGTTTGCATGAAGAGAGCAAAATTGAAAGGAACAGAACAAAGAGATCCAGGCATACAGCATCCTAATAGTGACCCTGAAATTGCTGCTTAGGACAGCACCCAAATAGCATAGTCATGGCTGTACTGGAAACACCCAGGTACCACAGAGGGGATGTGATAGTCCAGCAAAGCGAAGGGCAGAGCAATAGCAAACACCTTGTCACACTTTTACCCTGAGAAGAAAGCATCATTTCTGTTTCGACCTTTACAGAATTTTTAATGCACAACATCTGCAGTATCAGAAATGCAGGCGAACGGGGAAGGCAGATAACCCAATCTTTTTCTATGTACTAGAAAGTGGAAAAAAAAGTACAGAAAACAGGACTATGGCACCAGAGAAAGTGAGACCCTATGCACAGTCTTATAGATGAACTTCACAACCAGAGGCATTTGTCTCCTACTTGAATGCCACACAAGTACATGTGAACCATTCCCACTCATCTGCACTCCCCATTCTGACATTGAGACTTTCCTTTTTTTTTTAACTAGCCCAGGCTTGGCTGAGACGAAGATAAACATATTTGGCTGCAACTTTTTTTTCCTTCAAAAAGAGGCAAACTGGATTATAGCAAATAACCTTTAAGATAATTAACTGACAATGCCGCAACTAGCATAAAATCTTCCTTCAGGCGACCCCTAATTTAAGTATTACTGGCACAAAGTGGAGACAGATTGTGCATCACCACCGCAATATTTACATAGCAGAAACCCACAGAGCAGGAAACGTGAGACTCAATGATGCACTAAATTAGGAACAATCATATTCTAGTGTTAATTTGCTTTCTCCTCTATCCAAAATTCAGGTCCAGCAATTGGTACAAATGCACATAAAACATGCCCATTTTTAATGATTAAGAACCACAATCTGCAAGCAGTTTCGCTCAAAAGTACATTCACTCACTACTGGGCATGTTTGAGGGATCAAACCCCCAAAAGTGAAACAGGTCTACCAACACAGGGATTTTTTTTAGAAACCCAAGTCTTCCTAATCCGTTTATTTCTTTCCATAAAAGATGTCTGTGCAAGCAGTCTGAGTCTTCTGCCAGGCTACCTGTCCTTTGGTTGCAAATATTTTCCCCTGGCAGTAACACTGTGATTCTGCAGCATAATGGAGAAGCAGTTTTAATTCTCTGATGCTGCAGATATATGCAGGTACTCAAAAGGCTGTGTAATCAAAGAATTCAAGTTAAAACGGGGAAGAAGGAAAACACAGCTGTTCTATTTCTAAATATATTGGGAAGTGATACATTTATAATAAATACACACTCTCTGCAGAGACAGATTTCACACACAATATTCTCAGTTACAGCACACTTCATAAGACAAATGCAAAGAGCCATCACTGACCTTTCTAAATCTTAAATATTATTCAAATTTGGTTTCCACTACGGCATATTAACAAAATATTTACCTTGCCTAATCGCTGATGTTCTTCAAATGCAGAAATCAGTTCTTGTGCCCACTTTATTTTTTCAGGGCTCGGAGAGAACTGTTCCTGGACAACAGCAATTTGGTTGGGGTGAATCACCTGCTTACCTACAAAGAAGATTAATAACACCAGAATCATGCATCGACAAACAGATGTTCAAGCAAAATGTTCCAACCACTTGAGGCTCTCATATGCCTTGCAGACTTTCTTGCTCTTTAACTAATTATTTTACTTGGTTTCTTTTATTTTTAAAACTGGACAACAGACAGATAGCTTTTTGACAGATTTTTCTAAGAGTAAAAATACCTTGTGCTATGCTTGCATTCAGTATAGTTTGAAAGAACCCACAATTCTTTCTCCTCCTTCCCCATTTTGATCCTTACATCTTCTCTCAGTCATTTCAGGTGCAATTATTTGTCTGGGGCAGTCAGTAACAATTATGTATAAAGCATCTCTGAATTTAACTAAATAAATAACAGTTCCAGGCACTTTTAAATAAGTTATATAAAAGTGTATTCAGAAAATGAGATCTGAAGAAGATGGCAAGAGATTTGTAGGACTGAAAAGTTGCCAGTAATCTAAGAATCATGCCCTGAATTCTCAGTATTGGCTTAGCATCATAAAATCCTTAATATTGTTTAAGCTGTTGTTGCTGCAATTGTTGGTAGTTGCAGGTAGGCTGCAATATTTATTTAAGCACCAATGTATCAAATAACTACCAGCCATGCCCTGAGGTTTTATGAAGCAGATTTTTTTAATCCTTTCTTGTACAAACATAAGTTAAGAAAATAAAATTAGATGTTGGCTTCTTGTTTTCATGAGAGGTTTCCAAACGTGAATAGACAGCCACATAATCCGTTTTAATCTGTGATTGCATTTAGCTACCTTAAAACAAATACGTCTAATTTGTTTGACAGTTTTAGAAGCGCAACGCTTGACGTTCTTAGCTCATTTCTGTGCGAATTTCAGAGACCGGCGCGATTTCTGTGGTTTGCTTTTAAAGCGCATTAATCGAGATAGGCTTCCTGAGGAATAAATGACTCTCCTCGGTGCCAGATCACAAAACTAGTTAGAGGGATGAGCCTGATCCTGCAAACCTGCCAGCAAGTGAGCAGTGCCCTGCAGCCCGAGGGTCCCCCAGCCCTGCCGTCCCCCCGTCCCCGCGGCCTCTTGCGCGAGCGAGATTTCTGCGCGCCAGGAAAAGTTGGAAGTGTCAGGACCTAAGGAGGTTTCCTGCACAACGGGGTCTGCTCCCCTCTTCTCACTGACACTGAGCCAGCTGGACTTTAGAAACCAGCCCATCACCGCATCTGAGAAGCCTCACGCATGAGCGCAGAAATACACCTATTTTCAATGAAATAACCACCGCAAAAACGCCTGCGATTACTTTTATCAGACTGCAGTGGGTCTGAGTGATAACCTGGGGTACAAAGAAAATCTACTTCATTAAAAGAGCAAAGAAATCGTAGTCTTTTAGTGTTGCTACGTTCCTTTGCTAAAAAGCCATAAGTAGCTCAATTTTACTTGCTGCTAAACAACATTTAGTTTATGATTTCACAGGCATGCAAATATTCGGTTTGAAATTTCAATACCATAAATATTTTAAAAATACCATAAAATAGGTAAAAGCTTAAAATTCATAAAGAACTATATTTTGTGCAAGAAATTACAAGACATTAGGTCTACACAAAGGTTTTTTAGTAAATTAAAAAAAAAATGTAATCATTAATAAGATTACGATGTTCCTTATTTGTGATACAACAAATTCTCCCCACCTAAACTGCTAATTCTGAAATGGAAGCGTGTAAAAAAATTTCTGGAAAAATCCTAACCTAACTTTCTGAAAAAAAATTGAGTATATTTTAAATTATATTTAAAGGCAATCTATAATTATGGCAAAATAAAAAATACGTGCATATGATTTTTTTAAAACTGTAAAACCTTTCTGTTAAAAGATTTGCTTTTGAGAAAGATACCTTTAGCAGTAAGGTATGCTTTAAATGCTATGCATTAAAACACTGCTAAACAATTCAGAGAGAATATAATCTAACTTTTGATTTATAGCACTTGGTTGATTTTTGTCACAGACTACATATCCAAATAACTGTATAACAGACATAATGGCATGCAGGAATGAAGTAAATATTTTAAACAGAATTGTTGTTATTGACAAGTTACTGAGAGAGTGCAAAATTGGAAGACATTAAAATTTATGACCATGAAATCCTTTTTACAGTACCACTTGATATATAGTGCTTTAAATCAATACTTGTCAAGTCTTTTAGGTAACTGTATGATGGTGTCATTTTAGCCTTCTACAAAAGACTGAAAAAGAGAGGACACCTATACTGTTTCTTGTTTATATCTGGTTTCTCAGCATGTAGTACAGGACTTTCTATAATGACTAAGTCAGCTGTTAAAGCTTATGGCAAGGTTTACCTAATTTTTTACATAAACATTCCTAAAACCTATGCCCATTTATAGAGGCAATACACTAATTTAAAGTCCACAGGTACTGGTAGTATAAAATGTCTTGTTGGCTGTAGTGTTGGCTATATATATAAAAATAAAGATACATAAATAAACATATGAAAAGACTATTAATTTGGCTGAATTACATTTGAAAACATTTGATTTTATGTTAACACACTCACTGAAGGAAAACCAGGCTGATTTTAAGGTAAATGGAAAAGAAAACTTGGCTGCAATAAGCAGTGAGGTTCACAATAGTAATTAAATATCTGGTAAATTCTTCATTATATTATTTTGCTTGCTTAATCTTGAGTGAAGCTATTTGATTAAATTAAGGCAAATTTTACTGGCCTATGGGAACATCTAAGGACGTATAACTTTGCTGAATATTTTGGATTTGCAATGCTTTTGAGAGTGGTGAGTTCAGCCCCGTGCATGCAAATAAGTGAGTGTTATCTAGCCATGAGAGCAATTTGCAAGCCTCAGCTCATTTTAGTTCTGTTGGTCTCAATGATTTTGATTCTTTGTGAAAAGGTAGCAAGGAGGGATCTTATACATCTAAAAATCAGAAAAATAGCACATTTTGAACTTGTTATTAGGGTGGCGTTCCAGTACTTTCACATTATCAGAGGACTGTCAGTGGCAAATACAATGTGTATACTTCTGCTTTAAACATGGGCATGGATTAAGCTAAAACCCATTTGTAATTTTCTGTGATTAATGTGAAATTGGAAATGTTAAAATGTTTCATTTATATAGATATGGAAAAAACCGCTTGTATAGGTTTGGAAAAACATGATTTTGCTTTCAGTTTTGAAATCACATTTTATTTCAATCAAAACTAGCAAGACAGATTATAAAAATATTAGAGAAACTGAAAGCAAAAGAAACAAAGAACAAGTGAAATATTTCAGATTGACCTAAAACATTTTTTCTTTTTTTTTTCAGAAGAAAATGAAAAATGTTGTTTTGTTTTAGCTTAAACAAATTTTTCATTTTCTTTTCCCCCCACCAAATCAGAAAAGTCAGTATTACCCCATCTGTAATTAAGGTTGGACCGGCTGTCAGGTAGTTTGCTGGATTTTGGAAATGTGTTGATGATAGCTGTGGAAAGGCAGGAGGCAAAGAACAGGCCCTGTGAGTTCACCTTAGTGATTTGCAGAGAACTTTTGCAGACGTTTACTCTGTGTATGGAAAGGCAAGACACATCTATGGCCAAGTCAGAAAGTCACTTTACACCCTGAATTGCCACATGTGACCTTTCTATTTGTCTTCTGTCTGTACCCTGTCCTAAGGTCAGACAACTTCCACCATAAAGTCAGTGGAGTCCTAAACGACATCAATGTTGGTTATGCTGAGCATTTCTAAATTTCCTAAATTGGCAGCCTCTGTCAAGTATTTAAATGCACATTAAGCATTCAAAATGAGTGCTCTCAAAGGTGCTAGGCATCTGCAACTCCATCTTCTGTCAACAGGAGGTTCAGAAGTTTATGTTTTCTCAAAAATCAAGCCTTTCCTTAAGCTAGGGAATATTGGTCGAGACTAGGTAGCTGTCAGCAGGTGCTACCATTCAGCAGCTCTATTATTTTCCCAACTTCAAAGACAGAGGAGTGAAGGGTGGAAGTCCACATGGCCGTGGATAATGTGGCTGTGAGGAGCTAACCATTTCACCTCCGAAACAAGACTTGGTTTGTCAAAATGTCAAAACTCAACAGACAACAGAGTTTGTGCAAAGAGCATTGATTGCTATTCTTTCACTGGCATGCCAAGATCACTTAAAATTACCCTTGTTTTTTTGGTTGGTGCTTTAAGATATCATATACAGCTAACTGTAAAACCAGAGTTTGCTGGGTGGCATTGCCAGGATTCATGCTTTTGGTAGCAAAACCTAAGGGATGTACTATTACTGAAGGTACATCCTGGATAGTGGTCAGAGGAAAGTAACGTAATGTTCATCCCGTACATTCGAATTCTCCAATGCACGTGTCAAATGGCTGATTTCTATTGCAAAACCCCAATCTTTGGTGGCTGCACTGTCCCAACGGGGTGTCTGAGTGACCTGGTACACCAATCACAGGGTAACAGGCTGCATTACAGGACTCTGGGGCAAGGAGCCTGCTGCTCTTGCTGTCTGCCAATACCCGTAGGTGTCACCAGCACTTACTGGGAGGGAGGCCAGGACATGAAAAACAAATCAAAGAAAATAATAAGAAAATAACTTTCCCCTAGCAGTTAGCACATGAGATTTGCTTCTCAACTTCTTCGCCCATAAAGCATTTTTTAACAGCTGCCGTTGTTAAAACAAAGGGCTCCAGTTGTGGAGTGGCCACTGCAGAGTACAGTATTGCCTTTCCCGTGCTCTGTGATGGGAGGAATCACTGCACAGCCTCTACCCCAACTTCTCTTCAAAACCAGTCACATGCTTCACGGGATGTGGTTTTAAAAAGCAGCCTGTGACTTTTCAGGCAAAATGTCCAGCTGCAATTTTTAGGATGCTAATAAACATAGAAGAGCTTGATATTAGGGAGCTTTTCAATAAATGTCCAGAAATAAAAATCAAGTTGTTTGTGTGACAGCACATGTAGCAATTATATTTAAAATGAACAAGGCAGAAAGCCGTACCAGTGAATCCCATGGAGGCACCTTCTCTCGATTGCCGGCGCAGCCCATCTTCATCATGGAAATCGATGTAAACAAGGTCTATTGCTTGAAGGCCAAATGCCTTTGCTGTGACTATGATTTTTTGCCTAGCATATAGAATATCATGAGTTTCCTTGCTGCTTGTTGCACCTGCGAAAATAATGAAAGCAAAGAAAAGCTGACAAGAGTGTTATAAACTTTTCTGGTTTAAATATTTCATATGTTAGCAAAGAAGGAAAGTTTGAGCTTCTATTTAACCAATTTAGAAAATAGGAGAGGAGTGTAAGGCTATACAATATAGTCAAAATGATAGTTTTCTGAGAAAAAATGAAAGTTGCTTTAGCAAAAATAAAAAATTCTGTCCCTTTAAACACTAGCTTATAAATTCAGATTTTGATATCGTTTAAATGAGAAGTTGTAAGCCTGAAGTCAGTGGAAGCTTTGTCTGGTAAGGACTGCTGACTTGACTAAAATGAAAGTAATTATTTGATTTTACTATTTACTGCATGTACAGTGAGGAGCATTACAGCAAGAGAAGATTTACACAAAATTGATATACTGGGTCCAACTAAATGGTTAAAAAATTCACACTGAGAATAGAATTGCACTTTCCTTGGTTCTGATTCTTGTCACAACTGATGTCCTAAGCTGAATATTTAAGCTTTAGTATTTGAATGAAAAATTGATGGTAGATGACTTCCAAGAAGAAGCAACAGTATTCATGAGACTTCATGTGCTCACAGGGCACCAGCTAAGCAACACACTCATGTGAAGGCTTGTGGGATAAAAAAAAAAAAATAGCAATAATAACAATAAGGTAACTATTTAGACACAGATTTCCAGTTTGTAAGGAATATCTTAGTAAAGTAGAGCTATTTTTTACATTAACAGACTTATTTTTAATTTAGAAGTTGATAGTTCTGTGTTTTTATCTTTTATCTTTAAAATGAATCAGAAGCTAAGCAGCTTCTTACAAAAGAAATGATGAAACACTTCTTATTTTTTAGGAAGACTAATAGTGCTTTCATGTGACTGCGTGGCTGTATTGACATGTGACACATTTAAAATAAATTTACGAAAGCAAAATGTAGTAGGAGAGTATTTGTGCTTGATGTCAAAACCTGATTGACAGTTGTATGTAAAAAAGTGGTGAAGCAGACACCAGAATTTTAGGACTTTCAAATGTAGTTCTAAACAGCATATGCATGTTTTTTATGGATATAATATCTTTAAATTATTTCAGTGACTCAGTAGGGTGGGGTTTTTGTGTTTTTTTCTTTTTTTGTTTGTTTGTTTGTTTTTTCATTGATTTTTGGTACTGACAGGCAAGAAGCACAAGCAAGTCTCAGTACCCTGTAACACAGGGACCATGTTTTAATTTGCCGGTGATATATTCTGCACTGAAAAGAAATTAAGGAGAAAAGAGAAAACATAAAATGCAGAATCAAGTGTCATTATTCCACAGGCTTCTCCAATGCAAATGCCATACATAAACATTTATAGTAAAGAGACAAGTAGCAACCTATGCTGGCACGGAAATCCTCTCCTCCAAAGACAACTGCATCCAAATGAAAGCCAACCTGGGATCCTTTTCTCAGTGCTTCTTCACAGACAGCCTTCAAATGAGAACAGAGTATTAATTTCTACAGAAATGCAGGATGCAGAGAGGCTACAGAGGATATTACAGCAACTGAGCGTTACCAAAATCCTTCAGAGACAATTGCTTCTATTAAGCAAAGCCATTGTAGGTGCTCGACAATGCACAGTGCTTTAAAATGACTCAGCAAAAGAGAAAAAAGTATTTTTCTTTCCCTAAGCACCTATATCCCCAGATTGTAAATACAGGACATCAATAGCAGGTTCTCCATCTTCTGGTTTACATAATGCCCTGGGTATTATTGTGATCACTACTTCAGGTATTTATGTAGCAATATGAAACAAAACATTTGGCAAATACTGCTTGAAAAAAAAAAAAACCCAAAGTATTAAATAAGATTAGTTTGACGTGCAATATATCTGCATCAATAACAGAAATAAAACTCAGTCTCTTTTATGAAATAAATAATACTAATGGCTTACAATTATTTTAAGTTTCTTATAGGATAGAAGAATTTCTTATAGGATTGACAATTTAAAGTCTTCTGCAACATATAACTAAAAATTAACTAAGGAATGCAACAAGTGATGCAGAAAAGCATTAAAATAAAAGTAAAAAATTGTGCTGCTGTAGCTAGTCTATGAAGAGAGTAATATTGCTATTTTATACTGATGCTTGTATAATATTGGTATCTTTTAAGGCTAAAGTACCCGGAGAGAGCTGTAATTACCAGCTCTATTAATGGGTGTTCTATGGCAGCTAGAGGGACACAAAATTATTCTTCAACAGAGTGCTTTAAAAGGTAACTCTCCTGCCAACATCAAGAACTGCAATATTAAAACTCCACTATAAAATACTGTTGGTGAAGAAAAACCTCAGATGGTTTACAATACGATGTAATTCTGTGTTTGCACACCGGACAGGAGCGTGTCCGTTTGGTTACTGCTTTATTATGTTCCCGGGTGGGTTAGTGTGTGCTGTAAGATAAAGGCTGTATCAAACGATCAGGCTGCCTGTGAGGTGCTTCTGGAGGTACTTCTGATCTGTGTGTCCTCAGCTGGTCTGAAACTTTTCCCTTAGAGCTTGGGAGGGGAATGCAGAGTTCCTTGTGCATGCACAGGATCTTCTGTTTCACTACCACGCTGTCTTGCCTTTCTGAAAAACCTGGACTCGACAGTAAAGGCTGGGGAGTGATTTATATTAAAATAAAATTTATAAATCAGATTTGGGCTAAAATTACCCTAAAAATGAGCATGTTCTTCATATATTTTCAGAGTAATTCTACATCTAATCTTAGCATTAAACACTCCATCACACACACAAAGAAATTATAACATGGAATTTTGTTGTATTGTTATTAGTAGAAACCATTGTAAAGGTGCAAGTTTAGCAATAGTGAAATGATGATTAACTCTTATTTAAAATTAAATGTTATACAAAAGTTGAGTGCGAAAGCTACTAAATAACCAAGTGTACTGCAACACTGAGTATTCTGAATCTTTGGAGATGCCCATTTCCACTCCAAGCGTGTTCAAAATTATAACAGGAATGAAGAGAGGTTTTGTTATTTGGCATGGACTGTCTGGAACTGTTCTGTCACTGGAATATTTTGAAATTATGAAGGCCTTTACAACACAAACATCTGAGTTCAATGTGCAAATATTTTTGGGGATTGAACAATATGTTTAGTATTTTTTAACCTCATTTTCTTGGTGAAATTAGGGAGAGACTGAGGGGTATTCTACTTATCCTAGTTTGCTGAGATGGCAAAATACGAGCACTTCAATACTTGCTTACCTTAAAATTGAGCAAGCCCATTGCAGTTTCCACAAAGGGGATAAAATTCATTGGTTCTACAAGTGTTCGGCCTTTTAGGTGATGTAAGAATTTGTCTGAAAACTAAAACTAGACAGAATGAGCTATCAGACAGAAAAAAAAGAACAGTCTACATGTATCTACAACATGGCAAATATTAACCTGACTATAACAAACACCCCTCCACACCTCAAAACCTGATATTTAAAGAAATTAAGACAGCTTTAAGCAAGGCCTGTGATTTGAAACTGCAGCATTCCCATACATTTCTAAATTTGGAGGCTGGTTTGCAAGGAAAAAAAAAAAAAAATCCAGGCTTAGCACCTCTCACCCTGGCTTAGTGAAATGCAAATCCGTGGGCCCTGGAAAACAATGAAGTGCTGCTGTACCTGAGGTCCGGTTTTGTTTCAGGTCCAGCACTGCCATCACTGGAAGCGCTCCCCAGCCTTCTAAGTGGCATCCGTATTATTCATTACGGCACCGTTACCCTTTTGTTCAATAGGCTTTTCTTCATAATTTTTTAGCTTACCTAGGAAGGCCTTAAAAAGGAAGTTTAATTCTTTGAAGACCAAAGCTTGCCAATTTTTTCCATGAGACCAGTTCACAGCTAGCTCTGAGCTGCCAGTGGGGTAGCCCAAATTCCAAAATCTATCATCTGGAAACATACAAAAGCTCTTGCACAGATTTTTCCCCTTTCAAAAGGAAAAAAAAAAAAAGGGGGAAAAAACCTTCAGCCCTATATTGTAAATGTATTATGTCTGTCCAGATTGAGTAATTTTCATCAAGATAAACATATTGCAGGTACTGCAAAAATGTTAGTAAATAAAGACAAAAATCACATATGCATATATTTTAAATTTAAGGAATATTCGACTATTAATGGATATCAAAGGAAAGGGAATTTTAATCATCTCTCCATTCAGTCTCAGTTGGGTAAATCATATCTAAGAGATTTGCATAAATATAAACCATCAAAGACTTTTCATCTTCAAAGGGGGTTTCAAGACCCTATAAGCTTTGTACTGTAATCATCGCAGGTCACAACCCTGCAGGAATAAGGCTGCTATGGCAACATAAAAAACTAATGCTTAAGGCTTAGCATAATATTCTGACTAATAGAAAGGAAACTCATTTTAAAAGCTGGCAGCCTATTTACCAGAAGCTGGATTAGAGGTGTTATTTCCCCTTTTAGCTTCCCCCCACCAGCCCTCCCCAAAAGAAGGAAAATCTAATCACCCAGATCTTGAAAAAAAAAAAGCTTTCCAGCAATTTGCAGTAACTTTACAATTAGGCCAAAATAAATCACAGCTTTCTTCGATGAAGAATTCTGCCCTCCCCATCCCTGCTTTGCATCGTCACCATGGCCCTCTTGGTAACTTTTCTTCAGTGAAGAGAATTCCACTCAAAAATGTGCAAGGAGAAAAAAAAAATCAATTCAATTCACTCTGTACAGTATGGCAGGTACTATAGTGACAAAAAACAGTAAAGTTCACCCAGGCAAATGCAGAAAATGAAGTAATGTAATGGCATCAGCATATGTTCTTAAGACTCCTATCTGTTTTCTACTTTTTTAAGAGAAAAAAAAAAGTAAAAAGTGCTACTTTTTACTGTGTTTCTATTTTAGGTGGAAGTTAAACAGCAGAGTTCTTGTTTTATTTTAAAATATTTTTAAAAATCACACTCCTGGGATTTTTGCTATCTTTTGTTTTGA